>LTAE01013136.1:0-12953 GCA_001647135.1 Pontederia paniculata
AAGAAAGAAGAAAGTGTAAGGGAGCCTTCGCCCTTTGAAGAAGGAGATAGTGAACTCCGAAGATCTCGTGGGAGAAGATCGGAGCGGGGACGTAGGCCAAAGATTTTGGCCGAACCTCGATAACAAACTCTGTGTTTGTTCTTCTCTCTATTTGTGTTTATATTCGTATATGCATGCTTCTGCTAAACACAACACATCTAGATTAAGTTAAGAAGAACAAAAGTTTTTAATACACCAATTCACCCCCCCCCTCTTGGTGCTATCTAGATCCTACATCATTATAGGTTAGATTTTCATAAATGTGTTTGACAACATGGGGATGAACTGACTCATCAAGGTCAAAGAATGTGATCCGGTCACATTGTTCAAATGTTTCTTTGAGACCAGAAAGTTGAAGACTTTTTCAATCAATGGAGTGGTATAGTTCAACTAAGCGGTGTTCATCGTAGAGGGTTAAATACTGATTTAGAACCAACTCGCTAATGTACTTAGGGTGACAAAAAGCTGGATCAGTTGATTAAGGATTGTCGGTTGTTTGATCATTATCAAGAAGAGGTTCTGATGGGTGGACAGAGGGTTCTTCTGAGTCAACTGTCTTTTGTGGAATGGAGGGAGACGGTTCTTCTACTTGTTTTTTTACGAGTCTTCATTTTTTTAGCTATGCTCTTAAGAGGCGGCATGGTCCAAAGTAGACAAGGAGGAACACAGAAGTCAAATTGCAAGGAATTAGGAGAGAATCAAGATTGAACTGGCAAGTGTAGAGAAACTTAGAGTAGTGTAGGAAATAAAAAAGATTTGATTTCGTAGAGAATAAACAATATTTACAACAAAGTTTAGACCTAGTTAGAACTTAGATAGTAAAACCTAGAATTTCAAATTTTTGATGCATAGAGAAGATATTTTTAAATTTACCTAGATGTTTGAATTCTCATCTGAGAAGGCTTTGATCGCTTCGAGTATGCTAAGGATTGCAGGAGGTTTGAAAGAGACTCGGAGGGAAGGAGGCGAAAGAACACGAAGGGTCGCCCTTTGAGTATATTCCAAATATGAGGATGGTTAAGGGTGACCCACTATATATAGTGTTTTCAACATCAATTGTACGAAGAGGATTATAGGTCGACCGATGTAGTAAGAGTGTCATGTTATAGTAGCAGTGGTCGTCCTATGGTCGTCCTATGATATCAGTGGACGACCTTTACTTGAATTGATCTTGGGTCATGAATTAACTTCGGTCGTCCGAAGTATGGACAATGGACGTCCGAAGTATTGTAAGAATTTTAAAACATAGGATGCCTTGGCTTATAGAGTGGTCGACCGATTCTTGGTAGAGTACTTGTATCAGTCGCGCAAAGATTTACAATGGGCGCCCGCTGCTTGGAATCACTAGATATCAATAATATGTTTCGAATGCTCGAACTTTAAGGAATGAACGTCCGAAGTTTTGTGACCAGATTGAGAATTAATCACCTTATCGTTCAATATTCAAGGTACTCCAAAGTTTCATTTAGGGTAGACATAAAAAATAGTGAAGGTATTATCATGTATGTGTTGTGCAACACAATTAATTTACAACTTTATTAATTAGTGATACTCACACAAGCAAGTCACCAATAAGTTAAGTTGTTTGTTAAGTTCCTAAGTCCAACATTTCAGTTTGTCTCTTTAACATATTGAACCTATCTCCTCCCAAGGGCTTTGTAAATATGTCAGCTAGCTGTCTCTCAGTTGGGACATGTTTTATAGAGATGTTTTTGAGTGATACATATTCTCTAATAAAGTGATACCTTAAGTCAATATGTCTAGTTTTGGAATGTTGCATAGGATTCTTGGTCATTTCTATAACACTTGTATTATCACACTTTAATGGCATAGTTTCACATGTTATGCCAGTCTCGGAGTTGTTGTTTCATCCACAGCAGTTGAACACAGTAACTTCCAACAACTATAAATTCAGCTTCAGCAGTGGAGAGTGCAATTGAGTTTTGCTTCTAGCTAGCCCAAGATATTAATGAGCTACCAAGGAAATAACACATACCACTAGTGCTATTTCTATCTACTCTACATCCAACGAAGTCTGAATCAATGTAGGCATGAAGATCAAATAAGGAATTTATGTCATACCACAATCCTAAGTTTGGAGTACTTTTAAAATATCTTAAATTTTTTTTGGTGTTTACTAAATGAGAATCCTTAGGATTGGCTTGAAATCTATCTCATAGACATACATTGAACATGATGTCTGGCCTTCAATAGTCAAGTATAGGAGACTTCCAATCGTACCCGTATATAATTTCTGATCTACACTTTTTTTTTCTTTTTCATCATTGTCAAGTTTAGTAAGAGTACTCATGGGAGTAGAGTTGTATTTACAATCATCCATTCCAAATCTCACAAGTAGCTCCTTTGTGTACTTACCTTGGTTTAGAAAAAAATCATCTTTAGTTTTCTTAACTTGGAAACCAAGAAAGTATGCTAGCTCTCTTACTAAACTCATCTCAAATTCTTTATGCATGAGATTCTCAAATTCTTTACACTTTGAGAATTTATGGAATGTCATCCAATATATGTACACAACTAATATATCATTCTCAAAATGCCTCAAAAATAGAGTTGTGTCTACCTTTCCTTTTGAAAACTCATTTTCAAGAAGAAATGAGCTCAATCTCTCATACCAAGCTCTAGGAGCTTGTTTTAGCCCATATACTGTCTTAGAAAGCTTAAATACATGATCCGAGTGTTTTAAGCTCTCAAAACCTGGAGGTTGTTCAACATAAANTCTCATACCAAGCTCTAGGAGCTTGTTTTAGCCCATATACTGTCTTAGAAAGCTTAAATACATGATCCGAGTGTTTTAAGCTCTCAAAACCTGGAGGTTGTTCAACATAAACTTCCTCATTTATATACCCATTTAGAAAGGCTGACTTAACATTCATTTGAAACAATTTGAAACTTCTGAAGCAAACAAATGCTAAAGAATTCGAATTGCTTCTAACCGAGCAACTGATGCAAATATCTCATCAAAGTCAATTCCTTCAACTTGAGAGTAACCTTTTGCAACCAATCTAGCCTTATTTCTCACAACAACTCCAGTCTAGTTTGTTTCTAAATAACCATTTTGTTCCAACTATGGGATGATTCTTAGGCCTCTTTACCAAATGTCAAACTTGATTTATCTCAAAATTGTTCAGCTCATCATGCATGGCATTTATCCAGTTTGGATCATCCATTGCATCCTCTATAATTTTGGGTTCTGTTTGAGATAAGAAGGCAAAATAAAACATGAAAGCTTCTTAATGACTTTCTTATTTTCACACCTTCATTTATATCCCCAATAATATTGTCTAAAAGGTGTAAATGTACTTGTCTCCAATCATTTATGCTCAATAAGAGGCAATTCTACCTCTATATCAATTCCTTGTGGGTTTTACTCATTCACCACAACAATTTCATCATTTGTGATTTCAATAGGTTGAGAAGCATCTTCCTTATAGGTCAGCTCATCTAGGTCATGATCATCCTTATTATTCTCACCTATGATTTTAACCTCTCTAAATTCATCAACAACATCTTTAACTTCATTGAAAATGACATGTCTCGATTCCTCCACTACAAGTGTTCTCTTGTTATACACTCTATAGGCATTGCTGAAATTTGAGTATTCTAGAAAGAGTGCATCATCACTCTTTTCATCACATTTTCCTAGCTTATCCAAGGTTCTCAAAACATTTCACGTATAACCAAATACTCTAAAATATGAGATATTTGGTCTTTTTCCATATATCATTTAAAAAAAAGTTTTCTTTTCTAAAGGTCTAATCAATATCCTGTTTTGAATATAACATGATGTATTAATAGCTTCTTGCCCGAAAATATTTGGGCAACTTCCTCTCACTTAGCAAAGTCCTAGTCATCTCAATTAGAGTTCTATTTTTCCTCTCAACAACTCCCACTACAACAAAATTGATCAGTTGCCAGATATTTTTTCATGACTATAGGCATCATTATCGTGGCTAAAAATTTGTAGCCATGATATTTTTCGTGGCAATCACTTGTGGCTATTGATGGCTGACTATTGCTTAATTGCCACAAATATTAATTTTTGTGGCTAGTGCTCAATTGTCATGAACGTTACTTTTTGTGACTATTACATGTTTCAATAACCACAAAATATAATTGCGACAAATAATAATTTTTTCGTGGATAATAACTATTACAATAATATTATATGTTTCAATAACCACTACAATAAAGATGGACCCCGTGTCGGGCCAACCGGCGAGACACGTTGAGAATGGTGCCGACCCGACCCGATATGGGCACGACATCCGTGTCGGCCCAATCAAGATTTGGGCCCAGTACGACACGAGTCCCAATAGCTCAGGCACGTCCGAGACGGCACAATGAAGCCCGTTTTTCCTTTTTTTTTAATTCGCGGCCGAGTCCATTATCCCATGGCATGCATATCAAAAGTAAAATATATTGGAAAATTAGGAGGAGCCAGGAGTTGAGAATCCTCTTCCTTATAGGTCAGCTCATCTAGGTCATGATCATCCTTATTATTCTTACCTATGATTTTAACCTCTAAATTCATCAACAACATCTTTAACTTCATTGAAAATGACATGTATTGATTCCTCCACTACAAGTGTTCTCTTGTTATACACTCTATAGGCTTTGCTGAAATTTGAGTATTCTAGAAAGAGTCATCATCACTCTTTTCATCACATTTTCCTAGCTTATCCAAGGTTCTCAAAACATTTCACTTATAACCAAATACTCTAAAATATGAGATATTTGGTCTTTTGTCGTATATCATTTTAAAAAGAAGTTTTCTTTTCTAAAGGTCTAATCAATAAACTATTTTGAATATAACATGATGTATTAACAGTTTCTTGCCCAAAAATATTTGGCAACTTCTTCTCACTTAGCAAAGTCCTAGCCATCTCAATTAGAGTTCTATTAGAACAAAAAGAATTTTTCTCAATTTTATTTTTGAGCAAACCTCTAGCAAGATTATGTTTCACTAATTTATGCATGGCTTTATAGTTTAAGTGTCCTAATCTTCTATGTCATAATTCTATTTCATCATGCATAACATTTAAACATTTGTGATTAGGCAAATCATCAAAATCAATCACATACACATTTTGATGCCTTAATCCCATATGCAAGACTTTTTCATTGTTATCACATATTAAGCATTTGTTTTGTTCAAACTTAACAATGTAGTCTTTATCACATAGTTGGTTGATACTTTTCAAGTTATGTTTTAAGTTTTCTACTAGTCATGCATCTTCTATAATTACATTACCAAGTTTTTCAATGTTACCTTATAAGGATTTTCCCTTGGTTGTTATCACCAAAAGTTACTTTTTCACTTTGTGTTCTTATTATGCTCATGAAGTTTTCTTCATTTTCAGTCATGTATCTTGAGCAGCTACTGTCGAGGTATCATCTTGTTGATTTCCCTTTGTTTTGTTTTGGTGCCCTACAAGAACATTGCAGAATTTATACTTTTGGTACCCAAAATACGTTGGGTCCAAAAATGTTAGTGCTGAAGTTCCCTTAGGAATCCATACTTGTCTAATATTAGAATGAAAGCTTCTCCTAGCCTTACACTCAAAGCTATAATGTCCTAAATGATCACAACAGAAACATGTAACATTTTTTACATAAAATCTCTTATAGCTATGATAAGCATGGACATTTTTATTCTACACTTGTGTAAACTATGCATTTCTGTTTCTATGCAGAATTTTTGGTTTGACAAACTTGTTCATATTTACCGGAGTAATATATGAGTAAGAATGTACATAGTCATTTCTAAAAGTATTCATATTAGCATATTTTGAGTTTTTTTATACATGAAAGCATAGTTTCTTTGTGTAGCATTTCTACTTCTAGTGTTTGCATTCCCTTTTGACGAAAACATAGTATTTTTATGAATGTAAGCAGGCTTAGTTCCTATAGAAGTTTTAGCCTTGAGGTTCACAATGTTTTTTATCTTTAGCATGTTAGCTAGTAGGAGCAGTCCTAGTCTCATTCATATAAGTAGAGGTGCTAGGCAAATTTGGATCAAAAGAATGTGAAGCTTTTACAAAAGTAGTCGTATGAGATGCATTATCACTGAAGGAATCAAATCCTAATCTTTTTTTATTTAGGGGACTTTTGTGCTAGGATAACATTACATCTAGCATCTTTCCACCATAAGAAAAGGTCTCAAAATTGTTTTTGACATCTAGCAGTTCTAATTTCAGAGAACTAATAGTATCAACATGTTTCTCTAAGTCATCATTGTTTGTCAATAATTTGGCATTCAAATCAAAAATTTATTTTTCAAAAACAACATTATTTTCCTTCAAGTTATTGTTTTCTCGAATAAGATTATCATTTTTCTTTTTCAGAATAGAGTATTTTCTGATCATAATATTAAACCCTTTATGCATATCAAACATAATATCTCCATCATTATCACTATCACTATTATTTGATTGATTAGAAGATACCTCATCATTTGCCATGAGGCACAATAATGCTTCTTCATTATTTTTTTGAAGTTGTCCCTTCATCTTCACTATCCTCATCGCTTGAGTCATCCCAAGTGACTTTGAGTGCTTTCTCCTTCTTGTAGTTTGAGGAGTCTTTCACCTCGTTCTTCGTGTTCAAAGCTGGACATTCACTCTTGTAATGCCCAAGCTTCTTGCACTCATAGCACTTTATCCTTGACTTGTCAGCTGACCCCTTTTTCTTTGAGTCTCTCTTCTTCTTTGAGATCCTCATGAATTTACTGAGCCTCTTGGCATATAGGGTCAACTTCACCTCATTGAAATCTGCATTACTTTCATCAGATTCTTCAGGTTCATCTTCACTCTCAATCTTTTTAGATTTTAGAGCCAAGGTCTTCTTCCTTGAGCTTGCCTCCTCTCTTTCTTCTTCAAGTGACATCTCATAGGTCAAGAGAGATCCTATGAGATCATCGAAGTCAAGCTTGTTCAGATCTTATTGTCCCTCGATCACAATCCTCTTCATATGTCATTTCGATGTCAAGGACATGAGAAACTTTTTAACTTTCTGAGCATTAGACTTTGGATCGTCCAAAGCGGCTAACCCATTCACAACATCATTGAAACGAACTAACATGCTATGTACAGATTCATCGTGCTTTATTTTAAAAGAATCATATTGGTGATGTAGAATGTTTAAGGGGGGGGGGTGAATTGGTGTATTAAAAATTTTGATTCTAAAACTATTATCGCAGCGGAAATAATCAATGCATAAATGGAAGTTAAAACAACTAGAAACATACACAAGCTGGTTTGTTGACGAGGTTCAGCCGAACTTCTGACCTACGTCCCCGCTCCGATCTTCTCGAGATTGAGATCTCCGGAGATCACTAAAAACTCCTTCTTAAAGAGTGAAGGCTCCCTTACAACTTCTTTTCTCCTTTTCTTTTCGAGGGCAAGGAGCAAAAACCTCTACAATTTGAGCTCACTCTTGAACACTCAAATCTAAATAAACTATTACATCAATATTTTGCTAAGACATAAGATAAAATAACCAAAAAGACTCAGTCCATGTCATGTGCAATCTCCTTCTAGTCATGAACAACTACACCCTCCACAGCACTAGTAACATCCACACCTAAGTCTGGTTATCAACGGAACCTAGATGCAGGAGAGAAAAACCCCGCGTGAGCTATCGCCCAGTATGTAAGACTCATATAGGGTGAAATAAATAAGATAAAATGTTGTAAATATTGCTTGTGGGAAATCTCTATATAATCATAAGACATAAGACATAAATAATTATAATCAAAACACAAGCAGTTATATCATTCATGCATCTAACATCTATTCGTCTAGTATGAACTTCTTTTTACTTTTTCTTTTTCTTTTCTTTCATACTTTCCTTGCTTTCATCTTTTTTTCATTCATGCATCTAGCATGAACAGTGGCTAAGTGTTTTGCCTTCACCGTCATGGGGTTTTATTGTTTTGCCTTCAGATACCCCTTGTCCCTACCTTTAACTTTCATTTTTTTTCTCTCTTTGACAATCAGTGCTCATGAAGACCCTCATCTTTCGTCTTTTATCTCGATTAATCTTTCTTATCTTTCTTTGAACTTTTCATTAACTTTTCAACATCATTCATAACTTTTCATTAACATTCATAACAACATACATGCATCATCATCTCTTCGGAAAATGGGCTGTGTCGGGGAAAGTCGGACCATTTCCGGTTCTGTAAAAACATGTCTTTGAAGTCGTTCTTCCAAACACGGTCCGCGTAAGGGTGCAACATGGCCCGCATCTGTCATCCTGCGTTCTTCGTGTGATCCGTTCTTAACTTCGGCGCAGTGCAATCTTTATTCATCTTGGCGTGGTTCATTTTTCTTCTTTGACACGGTCAGTTGCGATTATATTAAATCTATAGGATTCTTCACGGTCCGATTTGATGGAACACGGCCCCATCAGAATACGGTCCGAGTAGGATACGACCCATTATAATGGCTTTAGGGTTTTGTCACGTCTGTTGCAAAGCACGTCACGTGCCCCCAAAGGGCACGACCTGTGTCGGCGCACAACGTGTTCTTTGCCAAGACACGATCCGCATTGTGGGTTGACACGGCGCGCATTAGGCTAGGGTTTCGCACGATCCGCCGTCAACACACACCCCATGTCCGAATAGAACACCATTGGTGCTAATGCACGGTGCATCCTCTCCGATGAGACATGACCCACATCTGGGCGATGGGGTCCACGCTCAATGGACCTTCTCCGTTGGGCAGTGCAACACTGCCGACGTCCAAAGGACACAGTCCATGTTCGATCGTCCATCATCGTTAATCTTTATTTTATTTTTTCAAGTTGCAGAAGAAAATCAATCTTTAAGGGGTGTCCTTATGACATGAAGATATATGTTCTTAATAAGGCTTTGCATAAAACTTAGCGAAGCATGCTTCTTCTTCTTTTATCATGAATAAATATATCAAAAATATATAGAGCAATAGGCTTAATTCTCTACTAAGTCAAGGCATGATTTCTATCAACCTCAGCATGAATCATGAATGTCAATACTTATATGAAAATAATAGAATATATAGAGGTAGATAATCCTATCTCTCCTATAAATCCTAAGGCACAATTTCTCCTAATAGGGTTTTCATAAATCTTGAGGGAAACAATATTTTTAACATCATAAAAATATGTAGAGAAATAATCCAATTTCTCTACTAACCCTAAGGGTCCCCCTTATATACTTTTTCACTTTCCTTAATTTTTTTTCTTTGTTCTTCCTCAGGCTTTAAGATTTCTCCTTGTTCCTCTTCCACGTGGATTTTCTCTGCTTCTTCTCTCTCCTACATGATCCCTCTGGTATGAGGCCAAACCATAAAGGATAAAATAAGAGACAAAATATTTTTGTTTTACCTTGAGGCCTTGAGGGGAGAAAGAGATCCTAGCGGCTTGAAAATATTATGAAGGTTTAGAACCTCTTCTCTACATCCTAGAGGTATATATAGGAGTATATTAGGGTTTAATTGGACTTTGAGACAAACTAAAACTTCTTAATTATGTTTAAAATTGGCCATTCTCGGTCGTCTAATTCCTTGTAGAAAAACGGACCGTGTCCCTCAAGGACACGGTCCTTTTTGCTCTTCCTTTTTTTAATTGAAGCGGGACGTTATAATAATTGATTAGAGAAGTTATCTTAATTATTTTTACTATAATCATATTTATTTTCTAGTTAAATTGTTATAGGATCACTTGACATTAACAAAGGGGTGAATTGAATTTTAAACCAATTATTTAAAAAGAATATATAAGTTCAAAATCAATTTATCACAAAGCTCAATTAAAAAATGGAAGATTGATACTTTGTATAACCATGTGACTGGAGAGTGGGCAAAGCAAATGGAAGAAGGTCCTCATTCGGAGTCACACATTTGAGCCGTGTGGGAGACTAGAGAATGGGTCGTGTAAACTACCTTCGGGCTGAGAAAATTATAAACGCAGTCTTTTTCTTAATAATATTATTTTTTTCTTAATGATTGGAAAGATTAATATGTTATAGAAAATGAAGACAAAGGTCAAATGACAAGTCAAGAATTACTTCTTAGTTGGCGAAACAAATGGGGGAGAAAGCATGCTGGTGATTCTATTCGATATGAATAGCTGTCTGTATATAAGATTCACTTTTCCAATTGGACTCATTCTGAAAAGTTTAAAGGAACAAAATTAAATAAGCGAACTCATTTATGAGTATAAGTAAACTTACGTTAAGATCTTTTTATTATCGTTTACAAGTATATAACGATAAACACACTTTTATTTTCTTTTTTCATTTAAAAAAGAGACTCATACGTCTATTATAAGAAAAGATAATTTGTTAAAAATTTAAAAAAGCACGTAAGTTATACACATAAATTGGCATGTCATTACCGATAAGATGGTTTTTATTGGGCTGGTCACTTATAAATTGAAGTGCCCCATTATCCTTTACTTTGTAAAAAGAAAACATCATGGAGACTTTGCATTCATAACACCGAATTTATACAAAAATGGATTTTATACACATAAATTTATTCATATAGATTGTTCCAAATCCCTCCATATTCCCATAGAAAAAACAAATAACCGTAAGAAGCGCCAAAAATGTAATTGTAAGAAACAAATAAAATCACATCTCAATTGAAAAAAAATATAACTGCAAAAATATACAGTTATAAATAAATAAATGATATACCATATAAAAAGTTCACGTTCCAAATTTCCAATTGAAAAAACACTTTTTATAACCGTAAGAAGCGGCAATATATATAATAATAATAAGGAAACAAAATTAGTTGAATTGAGCGAAGTGATGGACTTTCGTGCGTGCTCGTATCGTGCTCGTGCTGATCAACTTATATTTGATCGTGTTCGTGCTTGTGTCCGTGTCGTGCTGCTACAGTATCGTGTCGTACTGTCACAGTATCGTGTCGTGCTGCTGATACAGAGTCTGTTGTGATCTTCTGATTTCCTATTTTCTTCCTAGGTTAATTTGTGTTAGGAAGGGATATTAAACGATTTCGGTCATCGAAAAATCTCCATATTTGCGTAACTATTTACGTGTAGTTAGTAACTAGAGACGTGCATGAATCAAACAGGTCCATAAAATGGTAAAATTTTAAATTCAAAGTTGGAATTTTACAGAATATAATTACTAAAACGTTGCTCTTTCCATTTACATTTTAGATAGACGTGAAAAAGAGTAAAAGTTAATCTTATTTAAATACTATCCTTTGAGGGAATGTAAACGTTAAATAATGTAAATGATTAAACTTTTTACGATTTTCGTTTCAAACTATGAAGATAAAGAAAATTATATATTAAGATAAACAAGTATTGTATCTTGGTGGATAAAATGGAACAAGCGCAATCAAAAAATGACTCAATAACCCCATACACATTAATACACGAATCAAATCAATGTTTAATATGCGATTAGTTAGTATCGTCTAATTGGCCTGGAAGAAATCACAATAGTTATCTCTCTCTCTGTCTCATATAAGGTTCTTTAACATTGCACATACAAAAAGTTTCTTTGCATGCATCTTGATGTTCATGCGGATACCCGTATTATCCCCATAAATAATATTGATTATTATTTTTAATATAATCATAGCGAAGGGGTGAATTGAATCTTAAACTGATTATCTAAAAATAAATGTAAAACTCAAAATCGATTTATCGCAAAGCTCAATTCAAAAACTTTTAATCAAGAAATAGTGATATAAGTGATGATGCAAGATGATAAGTACAATAAGTAAAAGAGAAATATAAAAAAAAATTTGATCAGATTTGATCCTAACTTAGTCTATGTTCCCGCTTAAATTTCTCAAACTCAAGATTGTTAAAGATCCACTAGCACATATTTTTTCAATAAGAAGGAAGCCTTTTATAATCGTCACATTTCATCTTATAATCATCACAGTTTCTTCAGTAACAATTTGTTTACAAAGTATTCACATTCATTTAGCTCTAACATAAATTATATTCTTGTGATGATACATCACTACAACAAAACTATCCTCTAGGGACGCATTCTTAAGGAAGCAATACATAGCGTTATCTTTTTATCCAAAGTGTCCAATTTTTGAGACACTTGACTATAACATCTCAGTTATTATAAAGTATTAAAGACACAACTATAATTTGCGTCCTAATTTTTAAAAATTAACACATAATAATTTAAGCATCTTTATATTAGTTAGGATCATAACTAACTTCGATATTATGTGTCCAAGTTCTCAACACAAATAATTTACATCTCTATAATTTAAGCGTCCTTATATTAGTTATTATAAAGTATTAGGGACGTCATTACAATTTGCATCCTAATTTCTAAAATTAAGACACAATGATTTAAGTGTCCTTAATTAATTCATATCATAACCACACTTCGATATTGCGTCTTCAAATTCACAATGCAAATAATTATGTCTCTATATAGAAACACTTGAGTTGCGTCCTAACTGTTGTGAATAATAGAGACGCATTAGATAGTGTTTTAGATGACAACAATATTTTTTAATTTTTCCATATATAAAAATATTATGATAAAAATAACCTATGATAATTACAATGAAATTAATCATATAACATTATTCATCTTTTTAATTTTTTCAAATAAATAATTATGGAATTATTAAATTGTAAAAAAATAAGAGTTATAATATAAAGATTAAACTTAAAATTTTTAAGACCTAATTATTAATTAAGTCAAACCCATATTTTATTTTTGTTGAATCAATATTTCAATGATATTATTACGTCTGTTTTATATGGATGACATGACGGTATAACACTTGTCAAAATCTCATGGATATATCTTTGTTTTAAATAATATATATTATTATTTCCTACAACATATATATTTATTGTTATCATTTATTTATACCAATATATTATTTTAA
>LTAE01013137.1:0-12953 GCA_001647135.1 Pontederia paniculata
CACTGATTCTCCCTAAATCCTTCGGACGTCCACTCTCTTCATTATGGGTACTTCGGGCGTCCGCTCATTCTTCACTGAGATCCTCGGACGCATGCTCCCTCTTTAGTCTGGACTTTGGCCGTCCTCTCACTTTTCGATGAACTCCTCAGACGTCCGCCTAATCTTCTTCTGACAAACTTCAGACGCCCGCTCATTTCCATTGAGATCCTCGGACGTCCTTTCTTACTTCTGACATTCTTCGGACGTCCTCTGACAACCCATTAGATTCCTTGTACGTCCATTGTTCAATCTATCAGATGCTCCGGTCGACCGTAGCTCTGTCTCTTCAGCCCTTGGACAACCTCTATCTCTTCATCGATTGTTCGCTCATCATGCGATCGTCTGATCTTCAGCTCATCTCAGATCTGACAAACTACTGGACGTCCACTTGTCTTCTCACCAAGTACTATGAATGACCTTTGTCTTCATATGAAATCTATCGGTCGTCCGCACTCTATCTTAGGTCGATCGATCTTCACTCTATCATTAGTTTTGGTCGTCTGTTGCTTTAACTCATGAGCCTTCAGACGTTCATTGCAACCTTGGCAATCTCCCGATCGTCCACTGTCTTCACCCTGAAACCCTTGGACGATCATTGCATTCAGCCTCAGCTCTTCGGTCGTCCATTCTTCATCTTCGAACGACCTCTTCTTCCTTAATCAAGAACCCCTCTTCGACTAAGTTTCCTCACTGGGCGTCCACTTCTCCTTGGACCGCCCGCTCTTCAATCTTTGTCATGTTGGTGTAAAGCCTTTGGTCGCCCACTGTTCTTCATCGGGCGACCTCTCCAATTCAGCCTTGTCTTCGGTCGTCCTCTCAATACCTTTGGTCGACCGCCCAGTCTTTGACTCTAATCTTTGCTCTTCACATCAGTCGACCACTTCTCAACCTTTGGACGACCGCTGCACACATATGATCTTCCTGTTATGTCTTCCATGTGCATAGGTCGTCCGTTCATCAACTTCAGTCGACCTATCATTCTCTGATCCTTAAAATCCTGTCTTTCACAATGCAATTCAACAAACTTATCAGTCCAAACTAAGTTCTCTCACAAATTTGTGACCACAAAAATAATCTCGGGATCCTAGATTCAATAATTATTACATAAAAATGTACCATTACTCTTTCAAATATTCATAATATTTTTAATCATTTTTAATGTAAAAAATGAGAAGAATTTGTCATTAAATAGTACATAGAATTTGTCCATTTTCTTGAATTGTTTTGTAATAATATTATAAGTGTCAATTACAAAACTCAAACTAAAAAATGTTTGAATTTGTCCATTTTAAATTTAAGAACAAACATTACATCTCTAATTATAAGAAGATAAAAATGTAAAGGAAACAATTTGATTCCACAATAACTTTTCTATATTTCTTAGTAGCTATCTATTTAAGTAAGGAGTATCACGAGGATAAGAATGATTAAGATTAAGATTACTTTGTAATCAAACAATTTTAATAATTTTAGTGCTTACCAATGAATTAATAATAATCAAAATATATCCTAAGGTGCTATTATTTAAATAAATAGTGGCTTTGAATATTATATCAAACTCCATTTTCTTAAATTTCAAAATAAGAAAAAAATAGTATATGTCAAAACTAATAAACTCTCCATTTACTCTTTCAAATTAATAACTTCTCATTTTGACATATTCTAATTCCATTACCCAATAATCTTTAGCATTGATCATTTCACTAGTGAAAGAATATGTCATGATAATAAAGGAAAAAGTTCTTACAAGCACACCAACAAAAAAAATCGATAAAGTTTATCACTCTCTTCCGGCGGTGAGTATGGAAATGGCTAAAGATGATGATGTCGTAATTATCATAGAATAATCGTATAAGAAAATAACATTATTAATCTTCTTAGTGGGCTGATTTTAATGACCAAAAGTGGTGGGAGATGGTACAGGTTGATAATTTTCCAAGGTTACTGGGTTATGAGTTCAATGATTGTGTGAACACATAACTTATTCACACCTCGTGAATCTAAATCTCTGACGATTTATTATGACACTCATTTTGGTATAATATAATTTAATCTTAGTTTCTTAAAATAAAATGTTTTCTTTATAGAAATAAATCTATAGTCATATATTTAACATCGGACGACTGAGATTTGAATATACACAGCGTGAATAAATTATGGGTTCATACAATCATTTAAGCATTGTGTATTATATCTTTATGTAATCTCTTATTTTCATTTATTGTGTTTAGTGGGGCTGATTTTCAAAATTGATAATGCAAGAATGATTCCAATAACCTATACTTAATTGGCTGAATATAAAAAATAATAATTTAAATTGGCTTGATTTTTAAGAATTCGGTTATTTCAAAGCCTGGAAAAGGTTAATTATTCCACTTTCAATTATTATGTTACATGTATCATCTCATAATGGAGTAGTGTATTTCCACATGTAATGATGGATTACTTTAATAATAGAAATAAATTGCCGAGGAGTAAAGAATTTATAATATATACACAAATCAATTTTAGATCAGTATATAATATATAAATTGATATGATAAATATTACATCATTTTTAGAAAAAAACTTAAACCATATTTTATAAATTTTATAGATATATATTGTAACACCCCCAACCAAACGCGGGCCCTATCCAACGCGGACACAGGACGTGTTGGGCGAGGACGGGACGTGTTGGCAAAACACAAGCCGTGTTGACCAAAAATGAACCGGGTCCATTGGGACGCTGGCCACGTTGGGCTTAGGTGGAAAGACCACCCATAAAGAAATTAGATTAATGACGGCTAAAACTCTCTAAACCCTAACTGACCTCTATATAATCTCCTAACACGAAATTAATTCTCTATAACCCTCATTATTTTCTACTCAGTCACCGGGTAACCGCTCCCCTCTCTTCCCTCCTCCTCTCTCCTCTCTTCTTCTCTTTCTCTCTCTCATCCTTAGAGGATTTTCTGGTCTCGGGAATCATGCCAAGAGGAAGGCCCCGGCGGACTAGGGGATTTATCCCTACTTCTATTGTTACTATTACTGTTACTGATGAAGACTTATTGATGGGTCTAGAGTTGACCTCATGTCCTAGCTAGCCATTATGACGACGAATCGCTAGAATACTCATGTACTAGTAAATGTTCATTATTGACTAATTTAAAAGATACTACCAAGATTAATGAAAAGAAGTACTAATGAACTGTACAGATGGTCATGTCACTATTTCTGAAAAAGAAATAATGAAAGAATTGTTAAGTAATGAAGCCTCACATAATTAATGTTTTAAAGAGGAAAGGTTTGATGTACTTGCTTACTAATCCCTGATTATTATTTCCTTCTATATGATATTTACATACTGAGTGTCACAACTCATGGGTTTTCCCCTGCGAATTCAATTATGCAGGCCACTTTGATCTTTAATAAGTACTGATGATGCTGATGCAGCTTGTGATGGGTTGTTTTGCACATGGCATAGGATCCTGATTGTGTCCTACTAGTCATTTGTTAGAGATGAACGTTATTCTGAGTTCTTTGGAGTTTATATGATTTAGTTAATGATGTCTAGTTTTATTGGAACCATGTATCGAATTATTAGTCTTTATATTGAAAAATGATATTTTGGTTTATATTGACTCTGTTATCTGATATGGGTCAATTGATTGGTCAAAGTGAAGTCACTGATATAGGACGGTAGCGTCCCCGAAGTTATGATTTTGCCAAGTGGCAAGATTTGATTTTAGGGGTGTGACAGATGGTATCAGAGCCTAACGAGGGGCACTTTTTAGCTGTCCCTAAATAGATAGAAGTCCATGTGCAAGCACCACGAGCCATCATCACGCCATCAGGTATGAGTTAAATTCGAAAATAGATTATTGACCTCCCTAACGAAAACTTGTATGATTGCCCTATATGTAGATGCCTCCACGATATTCCGTTAGACGTGCTAACCAACTCCCCGGAACCAACATGACAAATCCACCTCTAGAAATTGATGCACCAAATCCACCATTAGCTATTAACAACCCAAATCCACCCCCTAAATCTGTCATGCCAAATCCCACGCTAGAGATTGTTGAAGATCAGAATGAGTTTCTGAATAGCCTGACGAGAGCAGCTTGTAGAGATGACCAACGTGAAGAGATGAGGGACACAATTGAAAGGTTTATGAAGCAACACCCTCCAGAATTCAAGGGAACTGTGGACTTTGGTCATGTTGAGAAATGGATAGAGAAAATGGAGGAGATCTTCGTGGAGATGCAAGTTCAGAGGAGAGGAAAATCATCTTTGCAATAAAATTGTCTCATGGATGATGCAAAGGACTGGTTGAATGCTACAAAGAGTACGAAGTTTGCAGCACATGATGACATATCTTGGGAGGACTTCAAGGAAGTCTTTGAAATGTGTTACTTGCCCCAGTATTAGAAGGATAGGAAATAGGAGGAGTTCCTACAACTAAAGCAGGAAGGTAGGACTCTAGAGCAATACCTAGTCAAGTTCCTGCAACTAGAGTAATATTGCACTTTGGACAAGAATGAGAAGTCCAGGACAAAGAGGTTTGTCAATGGGCTGCATTCGGGACTGCGAGCAAAGGTCATGAGAGGAAACTACAAGACAATACAAGAGGTCTCTGAGCTTGCATCAAAATTGGAATGGGAACATGAGGACTCGAGTAGAACACAAAAAGAAAAAGAGGCAGCATGCCCATAGAACAGAGACAATGCTAGGTGGGATGACAGGAGACAAAACAAGATCTCGGATGGACGAGATCGCCGTCGAGAAGAGCGTCCCAGACCATATGAACCACGGGAAGGACAACAACAACCACAACCGACTGACAAGTGGACATGCCCAAACTGTAAACGACAACCTATGGGGGAGTGTCACTACAAGACTGGAGTGTGTCTTCGCTGTGGAAAGCATGATCACTATATCAGGGATTGTCCAGAACCAAAGTTGGATCCTCAAAGCTCTAGGGGTGGAGGAGGCCTGATGCGAAAAATCACACGCTAAAAACTCAGCAAGTATACTGGTCGCACAAGTAATAAAATGATGAGAAGAGTGTCGAACCCACGAGGATTGATGAATTTTAAAATATGAAATTTTATCTTAAAATCCTATTTAAGATTTGCAATGAATTTAGAAAGAGATAAGATAAGATAGAAAATAAGAAGAAAAGATAAAAGATAAAATATAAAAGAAAAGATTAAAAGATAAATAGATTAGATTTGATAGGATTAAAAATCTGTTTCACCTCTATTATCTTCTAGATTTATTCAGTTAAAGTGTTTGAATATTAGATGGTGGAAGAATTGATTTAAATTTATAAGACTCCGGAAATGGATGACTTAACTATCTTAATCTTAAATTAAATCAGGAATATGTGATAATGTTAAACCTAAATCAATTTAAATTAAAACGCAATAAAATCTAATCCTAAATTGCTAGGCCTCTCTCGAGTGAATAACAACTCACAATTTATGAATTCTGGAAACAGATAGACATAAATCTTTCAACTAAGAATCCAAACATTTGAAAACAGCCAAAAAGAGATACACCAGGAAAATGACCCACGTCGTGTCCGAAACGGACCGCGTCCGGGCAGATGAAAACACGACTTATAATAAAGAAAACAAATATGGAAACGATGACAGAGAGACAAACACAGCCTGTGTTAGACGAACACGGTCCGTTTTGCCTCGACGGAAAATCATAATTCGTAGAAATCCGAGAGAAAATTAATTAAGAGTAATTTATAAACAATATCTTTCGATTAAAGTTAATAAAATACCCAATAAACTTGAAAAGTATCACAAACTAAATAAGGTTTAACAGAAATTATTCCTAACAAAGATGATTCTAAGCCTTAAGAAATAAGATTAGAAAAACAAACAGATCTGCATAATCCAATTGCTTTCAAGATCTTCAATCCCACTCCAAGGTTTCTCCTCCAAAGATGGCTTCTCAGCTCTTCAGAAATCTGTAGAAGTATGATGAGTCTCTTATTGTTTTATGTCTTTTGAGAAATATGTGATGTCAAAGATCAGAGATATCAGAGTTCTCAACCCTCTCAAGTTTGGTGTATGGAGGCCTATTTATAGCTGAAATTCGAAGGTGAGGCCTGACACCACACGTTTGGGAAGAGTTTGAATCGAATAAGATTTGATAACAACCATTAGATCAGACGAACCGACATGTGCGATGGACAACATGGTCCGTTTTATCCCAACACAGCCCATTTTGACATGTTAGAGTTTGAGTCCAAAAAAACTACGAACACGGTTGGTGATTCTTTTGTGATGATGACTCGTGGCGCAATCTGGGATGTCGATGGTGTTTATTTTGATCCAAGGCGGCGTGAACGCGAACAACCTTTTCTTCAAGGGTGAACATGACCTATGTTGAAGCAACACAGTCCGTTTTGGCATGATGGAAAATGGGAGCTTGGTAAACACAAGTTGAACACGGGCCGTTTTGGTTGAACATGGCCCGGTTTGCTCCATTATTTTTTGGTCCGCGCGACTAAATCTCCTTTTTGATAAATTTGGGATAAATTGATGTGATTTTCCTGAAAATTAACCATATATAGCACTTAGGTAGAATCTGACTCATGAATGAAATATTAACTGAAATAACTGAAATAATGCATGAATTAATATAAAATACTAGAAAAATAACATGAAATAGATGCATGTAATATGTATATTTTTGCATGCATCAAACATCCCTAAGCTTGAATACTTGCTTGTCCTCAAGCAAAAAACTAAAGACAAAGCTCAAGAATTCATAGAATCCATCATGGCTTTCATCCTACCAACTAATACTTTCCTCCTATTGTTCTTTTAAATTCCACAAATTTTTACACTTATTATTCTAAAATATGCATAAGCTAAAAAATTACTTAATGTGTTCAATAAAAATGCAACTATAATCATAACTAAATAAGAGAAAAATAAAATAAAGTTCGACAAAAAATGTAGTACTTAGTTCATAACTTTATTCAGCAACTTTCTACTTTTCCAATACCCAATACAGAGGCAATAGTTGATAAAAAGGACAATAATTGAATTTCATAGATTAGCAAGGTGTCTAAAAGTTAGTGCTAAAAAGTCAATAAAGGTTACCAAGTTAGTTAATTTGACACAAAAATTTTTTTTTATGTAATATAATGCAGTACATCATGCAAACAAAAGTAATATGCAACTAATGCAGATGACTACAAACATAATGCATGACCATGCACCGTCCCCAAGCTTTAAATCAAACACTATCCTCAGTGTTCAGAAGCTTCTAGGGACAATAAAATGCAGACAAAATGTAGCAACTAGAAAAATGCATGAAGAGAAAAGATACGACCTGAGTGTGAAAGCACAGTAGTGTTGGTGGAAACTTTGAGGCGTCGTTGAAAACAAAATAATTTTGCTGAGAAGATGATGCGATGGTGCGCGTCAAAGATGATGAAAATGGCCCGCGCTGATGGAAACAGACCATTTCAAGAAGTCGATGACGCGGTTGAGTTGAGAGAGAAAAGCACGACCGAAGAGAGTGCGCGACTGGTGTTGGAGAACGCGGCCTGCGGCTGATGGCGTCGACATGGTGGCGATGTAGAGTGCGTCGGATGTTGAAGAGCGCGGCCGTCGAAGATTCAGCAAGGAGGACCACGACCGGCGTTGCAGAGCGCGACCGGAGTTGCAGAGAAGTTTGAAGTTGAAGTCGCACCCACCGCAGCCTGTGTTGACGCAGGCGTAGGATTATGAAAATGTTACGGTCCGTTATAGAATCTTACGGCCCGTGAAAAGTGTTGCAGCGAATGAAAATTCCGAGATGGCTTAATGCTGAGGATCATGGGGCATAATGGATGGTAGCGGGCTGTGATGTCGAACTGGAGCTGTGAAATATATTCATCACGACCCGTTACAGGTGGTAACGACCCTTAAGTTGGGTAACATCAGGGTAGTTAATCTAAATGTGCTTACTTACGGACCGTGATAAGATCTTATGGCCCGTGATGATGATGTTACGATGTTATCAGATGGTCGTAATGAAACTCACGGGTCGTGGGTCGGGTATTTTCAATTGGTTATTGACTGCCAAAGGTGACTTACGGCCCATGATAGGTGATCATAGCCCGTGACATGATGAGGCTCAAAATGTTGGCTATGGAAAAGACCGTGATGAAAGCATCATGGCTCGTTATGCATGAGTATAGCTCCAGGAATTGGTTTACGGGCCGTGACGGAATGTTACGACCCATAATGAAGTTAAAAGAGGATTATTGTGGGTCGTAAATGTTTCTTGCCGGGCATAATACTGGGCCTCATGGCCTGTGACAAGGTGTCACGGCCCATGTCAAGGTGTCACCGCCCGTGTCAGAAGAGAAGAAATGTGAGGCAACTAGACGCCTGACTTGATGAAGCAATTGACCCTTCCTATGTTCAGCATTTTGACTCCTTTCTTCACTTAAGACCTGGTCACAACAAAACTTGAATAATTTCTATTAGATATCCTAAAACAAAAGACCTAACTAAAATCAAATGAAATTAAAAAGAAAAGTAAGAAAATTGGTATGCCTCCCAACAAGTGCCATTGTTTAACGTTGTAGACTTGACGCCTCTAGTTGATGTTCAATTATGAGAATGTGGGGAATTGCAAGTGTTGATGCACCCAATTGTTTCCAGCTTTTCGTAACCTTTTGTACTGATTTTTGCTTTGCCCTTGTTTTGAGTTTTTAAATTCTTCTCTGGCTGAATTGGAGTTGGGCTCTTTGGTTGCCATTGCTTGGATGAACTTGGTGCATCTGATTTTGGTGGTGCTGGTGACGACAATGTAGATAGTGTCATGCTCTCATGTAGTGGTGGATGAATAGGAGCTGAAGCTGTAATGACTGGAATTTCCAAAGGTGAGCTCCTCCTTCGGACTTTTCCTTCCTCAATGATATATTCACTTGTCTCCTCTACCCTCCACTGAGCAGTACATGTTCTCTGATGATATTGTCTCCTAGGTCTCCAATTGATGATTTAAGGACACCACCTGTCTCTGTAATGTGTCCTTTAATTTCTGAAATATGAGTCTCCATGCTTTTGATGTACTCTTCTTGCATGGAAACTTTGGATAACACTGTGCTCATCATTTGGGTCAGCATAGCGAGTCGATTAATTGAAAGGGCATCCACTTCAGCTTGAATCGATGCAATGATGTCACCTTTTCTAGGTTGATTAATACCAACTTGAATTACTTTAGGAGTATCCTCTGGCTTGTGACTCGAAGAGGCTTTTGATTGATCAAGTTGCTTCTCATGTTGGACTTCAACCTGTTTCAAATTAGTTTTTTTTCTCAACGTGTGGCCTTGACTGATTAGACTTTTGTTTCTTCGCCATTGAGGATAAAGATTTTTCCTGAAATAAATTAGAAGAATAACAGTAAAATTTTCCAACATGAACACGGATTGTTTTCACGGAACGCGGACCGTGTTCGTTGCCAAATAGTCCGTGTCTGGTTAGACGCGGACCGTGTCACCTAAAAAAAATTCAAAATTTTTAGATTAATGGATGATTAAAATTTTAGAAATAAAAATTCAAAACAATCCCCGGTAACGGCGCCAAAAACTTGATGATAAAAATCACACGCTAAAAACTCAGCAAGTATATTGGTCGCACAAGTAATAAAATGATGAGAAGAGTGTCGAACTCACGAGGATTGATGAATTTTAAAATTTAAAATTTTATCTTGAAATCCGATTTAAGATTTGCAATGAATTTAGAAAGAGATAAGATAAGATAGAAAATAAGAAGAAAAGACAAAAGATAAAATATAAAAGAAAAGATTAAAAGATAAATATATTAGATTTGATAGGATTAAAAATCTGTTTCACCTCTATTATCTTCTAAATTTATTCAATTAAAGTGTTTGAATATTATATGGTGGAAGAATTAATTTAAATTTATAAGACTCCGGAAACAGATGACTTAACTATCTTAATCTTAAATTAAATCAGGAATACGTGAAAACGTTAAACCTAATCAATTTAGATTAAAACACAATAAAATCTAATCCTAAATTGCTAGGCCTCTCTCGAATGAATAACAACCCACAATTTATGAATTCTGGAAATAGATAGACATAAATCTTTTAACTAAGAATCCAAACACTTGAAAACAGCCGAAAAGAGATACACCAGGAAAACGGCCCGCATCGCGACCGAAACGGACCGCGTCCGGGTAGATGAAAACACGACTTACAGTAAAGAAAACATATATGGAAACGATGGCAGAGAGACGAAAATGACATGTGTTAGACGAACACGACCTGTTTTGCCTCGGCCGAAAACCGTAATTCATAGAAATTCGAGAGAAAATTAATTAAGAATAAATTATAAACAGTATCTTTCGATTAAAGTTAATAAAATACTCAATAAACTTGAAAAGTATCAAATCACAAACTAAATAAAGTTTAACAGAAATTATTCCTAACAAAGATGATTCTAAGCCCTAAGAAATAAGATTAGAAAAACAAATAGATTTGCATAATCCAATTACTTTCTAGATCTTCAATCCCGCTCCAAGGTTTCTCCTCCAAAGATGGCTTCTCAGCTCTTCAAAAATCTGTAGAAGTATGAGGAGTCTCTGATTGTTTTCTGTCTTTTGAGAAATATGTGCTGTCAGATATCAGAGATATCATAGTTCTCAGCCCTCTCAAGTTAGGTGTATGGAGGCCTATTTATAGCTGAAATTCGTAGGTGAGGCCTGACATCACACGGTTGGGAAAAGTTTGAATCGAATAAGATTTGATAATAGCCATCAGATCAGGCGGACCTACATGTGCGGTGGACAACACGGTCCTTTTATCCCAACACAACCCATTTTGATATGTTAGAGTTTGAGTCCAAAACAACTGCTAACACGGTTGCTGATTCTTCTATGATGATGACCCGTGGCGCAATCTGGGATGTCGATGGTGTTCGTTTTGATCCAACATGGCGCGAATGCGGACAATCTTTTCTTCAAGGGTGAACATGGCCTGTGTTGAAGCAACACAGTCCATTTTGGCATGATGGAAAATGAGAGCTTGGTAAACACAAGTTGAACACGGGCTGTTTTGGATGAACATGGCCCGTTCTGCTCCATTATTTCTGAGTCCGCGCGACTAAATCTCCTTTTTGATAGATTTGGGATAAATTGATGTGATTTTCCTGAAAATTAACCATATATAGCACTTAGGTAGAATCTGACTCATGAATGAAATATTAACTGAAATAATGAATGAATTAATATAAAATACTAGGAAAATAACATGAAATAGATGCATGTAATATGTATATTTTTGCATGCATCAAGGCCCCTCAAGAGTGACGCAAGGCCGAGTGTACAATATAATGGCGAAAGAAGAGTAAAACACCGAACCACATGTCTATGACTCCTTAGATAAAACTTATCTACAACACATGGTGATCTACAAAATAACATTGTTCCTAAGGAGATATTCCCTGATGAGAATTAGAATAAATTGATAGATGTTAGTGTTAGATTCGAGGACGAATCTAATTTTTATGGAGGTTATAATGTAACACCCCAACCAAACGTGGGCCGTGTCCAACATGGACACAGGCCGTGTTGGGCGAGGATGGGCCGTGTTGGCAGAACACGGGGCATGTTGACCAAAAATGGGCCGGGTCCATTGGGACGTTGGCGGTGTTGGGCTTAAGTGGAAAGCCCACCCGTAAAGAAATTAGGTTAATGACGGCTAAACCTCTCTAAACCCTAACTGACCTCTATATAAACCCCTAGAAAAAATTAACTCCCTATAACCCTCATTATTTTCTACTTAGTCGCCAAGTAACCTTTCCCCTCTCTTCCCTTCTCCTCTTTCCTCTCTTCTTCGCTTTGTCTCTCTTATCCTTAGAGGATTTTCTAGTCTCCAGAATCGCACCAGGAGGAGGAGACGAAGGTCAACGACGTACGGAGCGAAGATGAAGCAGCAACACAGAGACCGAGGGAAGATAGGGAGGAACAAATTCCAAGGTATATAATTAGGATCATTAAGAAGAATTAATTTTTAGGTTTTAATCGATGCTTAATGATGATTAATGAATATTTTTGGAAGAGTAATCACATGTCAATCGAGGTTATAATGAAAGGGTCCTTCAGATTAAATTAATAAGTTAATGAGATGTTATGGGACATGGTCCATGTTACTTAACAGGGTCCGTGTCAAGGGTGCCGGTGGAAGACACATCGGAGATGGGCCGCGTTAGATGAAACGTCGTCACGTCAGCCCAAAGCGGACTGTGTTCATGTGAACACGGTCCACGTCCTCTGGAAGGATGGCCATGTCGTACCCGACGTGAGTCGTTCCGACCACGACCGTGTTCTCACTGGACGAAACGACGTGTGTGCCTATAGGACTCGTACCACGTTCCTCGAAACCCTAATACTGCTTCAAACGGTCGCGTCGCTCTGACGCGTGCGAAGACCCTGAAATGGTCTGTGTTAACCTTAACACGGTATGTGTCCTCTGATTTACACGTTTAGCCAACATAGTTGTGTTCTATGCTTAACTTGGGAACAACACGGGCCGTGTCACACCTGACGCAGGTTGTGTTCGGGATGAATGATGTGATATTTGATTGAGTGAGTGAGATTGTTTGAGGTAGGGCTAGTATTTCTCTCATGTGAACTTAGTAAAATAGATAATGAAGAATTAAAAGCTATTAATGATTGTGCTTTAATCTATAACATAAAGAGGAAGGCCCCGGCGGACTGAGGAATTTATCCCTACTGCTACTGTTACTATTACTGTTACTGTTACTGATGAAGACTTACTAGAGTGAGTGAGATTGTTTGAGGTAGGGCTAGTATTTCTCTCATGTGAACTTAGTAAAATAGATAATGAAGAATTAAAAGCTATTAATGATTGTGCTTTAATCTATA
>LTAE01013138.1:0-7500 GCA_001647135.1 Pontederia paniculata
AGTTATTGTTAATTCTAGTTTCCTGTTTATATTAGCCCTTTTTCTTAGTTAGTTAATTCTGTTAGATTAGTCCTTAGTTTCAATTCACTGTGGATACGATACCCGAGTTGGCTACTCGACCTGTGCACTTGCAGATTTGAGGAAGCAAAAGGGTTAAAACTTGATTATCATACTTCACACACACCCATCCATAAACAAAATTCATTACACAAACCCATAGTACCATAATCCTCACATCACTTGTCCTCAAGCAAAACTCTAGAGCATATGCTCAAGACATTTTCATCATCACATTGACCATGCAGACCAATACTTTCCTTACACCTTATTTCTCTTGCTCATCACTAGTAATGCACTTTCACCTATCCTTCTGCTTCACAAAGTGTTGGCTCGTAAACAATTTAAACATAGTCACTCACAGCTTCAAAGACAAAGTATGATAATTTACAACATTAATGTTGAAAGAACAAGTATCCTAGATCTTATACTATCAACATTGCATATTTCGATATTTATTCACTTTTGATTTCAGAACTAGGAAATTGAATTCACACTTAAGTGCTTCTCCATTTTGCACAGGGATGGTCCATGTAGTGGGTTTTTGATCGATGGATCCCAGACTAGTTGGTCTTAGGTCATCAGACATGAACCCCTACGGATTTACTTGCCCAAACACACCTAGATTTTAAATAACACTTAAGGGCTATTTCAATTCCTTCTCATACTATTTTTTCATAATCTTTCCTTCAAATTTTCTTTTGCACATAAATTCTTTTTTTCAATATTTTTTATAAGCTCCAAAGAGACTTAAGTCCTCAATAAAAAGATTGTAATTATGATCACTTGGGTACAATGAAAGCTGAAAGAGACATGTGGTCTACAAAGTTATCACTTTATTTCACAAAATTCTAGACTCCAGTACACACATGTGGTTTGCATTCAAAATAAGGCACTCAAATTTCATAGATCATACTAGTCTGCTCTAGTAATATTCTATAGTAAAACAAAAACTAAGCAAGGGTAACATATTTTTTGTGTTTTCAAATTTGTACACTAAACGATGATGCATACAACTGACTCAACTAACAGAAAGACACATGCTAAACACAGTGGACTAAAAACAAAAATGCATAAAATGCAAACTCCCCCAAGCTTAGATGAGACATTGTCCTCAGTGTTCAAGCCCTTGCTGAAGGAGGTGATACAAGATGCAAGTAAAAGAAATGGAATGACAAGAAAAAGGAAAGAGTACAACCAAACTAGTCCATAGGTGGTGGTGGTGGTGGTGGTGGCGAAGTCGGAGATAAGAAACCTCCAAATGTGCTCTAGCTGATGTGATGGTCACAGAGCCACTGAATGATATCCCTCATGCTATCCTGATGAGATCGGATCTCCATCAACATCTGAGCCTGGCTATCAAACCTAGTTGTGAACTCTACCCCCATATCTGTGATCAACATCTTTTTGCGTCGTTGCTCTACTTGAATCGCCCCTAAGGTAGTCTGTAAACTTGCAAAGTCAAACTGGGATGCATATGAAGGCATCTCCTCAGTAGGTGCCTCAGGCAACTTATAAGTTTGTGCCTCTTTAGTAACTTGCATTGGGCATCGAGGTGAGGAATGACTGGTAGGCTCAACTGATATCTCTGAGAGAGGTGGAAAGAACAACTAGTTGGCTGTATCAAATATGGTAAACATCTGGATGTCACAGCAAAGAATTTGGTCTCGTCTATTCTTGAAAATGAAGTTTTTGGTCCCATTACCGATGACCGCTAGTTTCATGTTCAAGATAGTGCTCTGATCAAGAAAAAAAATACTCCCTTTCAACAGTTTTGCCTCCTCTAAATTCATCCTAAAGTGCTCGGCGATGGGAATGATGAGACCTCCAATTGTGATCTTGCCTCTCACCTTCTTACCATGGCGCTCGAAGTTCCTGGCAATGAAGGATCCAGTGTTGACCTCGATCCCCTCCACCATGGCGTGCAGAAGGAAGAACTCTGTCTCATTAGATGACTCATCATTGTCACCTCGCCCGCAAATGGTGTTGGAAAGAATCTTGTGGGCAAAGAGAAACACTGGGTTTTGGATCTGACTACTCTTTGCATAGCGATAGTAGAGGGTCTACTCTCTAGTAATAGCGGTCCAGAATGTGCAGGCATTGAAATCTCGTGGAACACGTCTCTCCCCTCCATGTGGAAACTGGTAAATATCATTGAATTCATTTAAGGAGAGAGAGGACTTCTTACTGTAAAGTTGGAAGTCGAGTTTTGTCGTGTTGTATTCGTCTCCTTCCATATTGGTAGTCCTGAAGCTGCTGAGAAACTCCCATGTTGGCTGCTCATATGTGTCTCAGGACCGGCCAAGAAAGTGAGCGATGTCGATCTTGCCAAACATTTGTCGTATATCCCCCAGCAGGCCAAAATTCTCCATCGCGATGTCATCTCCAAAAAAGAAAGATCTCTGTACTTTACCTTCATGTCATTATTCTGGTAGTGGACCAAGTATGGAACGGAGATTAGCTCATCCTCAGGTGCAGTTGACTGCTCTGCACTGGTAATCCTCAAAACCCTTTGTCTCTTCCGTTGATCCATAGGAAAAATATGAAAAATAGGGGAAGGAGAAGGGCTGCAGCCACTCGATTACGGGCATGAAGTGAAGGTCATGGTCGTGACTGACTGCAAATGATAAGTATACTTCAGAAGATCACGGTCCGTGATCTGGGAGTCATGATTTTGATCGATGGATAATGCACAACTACGGAGAAAGAGTCACGGTCCGTGATTTGAGATTCACGATCGTAAAAAGTTGATGCAGACAAAGATGGTCTTGATGGAATATGTCATGACTGTGAACTTTGTCTTCTTTGTCTTCTGTAGTAGAACTCATGCTCGTGATTTGAACGTCACGGTCAGTGTCGCGCAACTGCAGGCAGCTGATAAAATCATAGTCGATCGGAGCACATCGTCGAAGCATGGGAATCGCCAGACAATTTGATGGAGCGGATGTAGGATCATTGTCGATGTCGCAGAGCCATCTTGGATGACGATTGTCGAGGTGTGTCAATGGTGGAATGAACGGAGAGAACACACGAGAGAGGATGGGAGGGTGCAATTTCAGTCGATGGATCACAACTTGTTTTATAGTGTTCACGAGCGTGACTTCTACGTTGTCTTTCATCAATCCCGTGACGGTTCAGGAACAGACGGCTCAGATTGATTCAGATCCAACGATCGGTCAAAGTCTTGTCACGACCCGTGACTCAGGTGTCATGATCATGACGAGCAGAACTTATGCGTAAATGACGCGTAACGGGGGTGAAACAGGTCATGAGTAAATGTTCACAGTCCGTGACTCAGTTGTCACGACCATCAAATCAAGAAGTGGAGATCCCGTGTTATGACCATGTCGTAGTCGTGATCTAAAGTTACGGCTGTGATTGAGGTATCACGACCGTGATCACATATGTGATACACGTGATCGTGAATAGAGGAACACAGCTCGTGATCTGACAAGTGAATCTCATTATACAACAGATGTCACGACCAAGAAAAAGGTGTCATGGCCCGTGAGCGTGAGAGGGTGCGAGCACTGATGTCGCTCGATCTGGCCACGGCTTGTGATAGAGAAGTCACTGTCGTGACCGAACCACTGATTTTTCTCCTTTACGGTCACGACCTGTGATTACAATAACAAGATCGTGATTGAACTAATGATTTCTATCTTTTACGGTCACAACCCATGATTATAAAATCACGATCGTGACCGAACAATTTTTTTTTAAACCTAAAAGTTTTAAACTAGAGATCAATGTACAACTTTTTGCCCTTGTTGGAATCATGGTTCCAGTAGATCCAACTCTAGGACTTGTCTCGTTAACCCATCTCTTGCATAGTGTTTTAATCTATGACCATTGACTTTAAAGGTGTCAGGTCCATCAGGCATTAACAGTTCAACAGTCCCTTGAGGTGTACAATCTTTAATCATATAAGATCTAGTCCACCTAGACCTAACTTTCCCAGGAATAGTCTTAATGTATTATTGTATAGGAGCACTTTCTGACCAGGTAAACATTTAGTTTGTTTGATGTGTCGGTCATGCCAAATTTTAACCTTCTCCTTATACAACCTATTCTTGTCATAGGCCTAGGTTCTAAATTCATCTAGCTCATTCAATGTTAACATTCTTTCTTCCCAAGCCTTCTCTAAGTCAAAATTTAGAAATTTGGTTGCCCAGTATTCCTTATGTTCAAGTTCTACAGACAGATGACAGGATTTACCGAACACTAACTTATAGGGTAACATTTCTAAGGGTGTTTTGAAAGTTGTCCTCTATGCCCATAAAGCAACTTCTAGTTTGAGGGACCAGTCTTTTCTAGATACATTCACTGTCTTTTCCAAAAATCTCTTTAGTTCCATGTTAGAAAGCTCCACTTGCCCACATGATTGTGGATGGTAGGGTGTACTCAGTCTGTGGGAAACACCAAATTTGTTCACTAGTTTATCAAATAGTTTATTTGCAAAATGTGTCCCATTATCACTAATAATGGCCCTAGGAACCCGAAATCTAGTAAACATATTTTTTCTTAAAAACTTAGTAACCGTCTTTGCATCATTGGTGGGTGTAGCAATTGCCTCCACCCGTTTAGATACATAGTCAACAGCTACAAGAATATATTCATTCTTACTGATTTTGGGAAAGGACCCATGAAGTCAATTCCCCAGACATAAAAATATCACAGAATATACTATTATTGAGAGGCATTTCATTTCTGCGAGAGATGTTACCTGACCTCTGGCATTGATCACATTGCTTAGAATATTTCATTTGCATCTTTGAACAACGTAGGCCAGTAGAATCCACACTCCAAGACCTTTGCAGTAGTCCTATTTGGTCCAAAGTGTCCTCGTGCTGGCTGGTTATGGTAGTGACTAATAATCTTCTCAAACTCCTCCTCGAGTACACATCTTCGAATGACTTGGTCTGCACAGATATGAAACAAATAGGGGTCTTCCCATATGAAAAGTTTTAAATCAGCAAAGAAGTTGTTCTTTTGCTCACTTTTCATTCCTTTGGGTAAAATTCCTTCGGCAATAAAATTAGCATAATCCGCAAACCAAGGTACATGATAGAAATTAGAAACCTTAAAGAATGTGTCACAATGGAAGATGTCATCATTTGGAAACTCTTCCCCTATATCTTCTTTTTCCCCATGAGTGTTCTCTAATCTCGATAGATGATCTGCCACCACGTTCTCTGAGCTCTTCTTGTCTTTAATCACCACATCAAATTTCTAAAGGAGAAGAACCCGTCTCAATAACCTTGGTTTGGCCTCTTTCTTGGTCATGAGGTGTCTGATGGCAGCATGATCTGTATACACCATACCTTCAGAAAAAATTAGATAGGATCTAAATTTATCAAATGCGTACACAATAGCCAAAAAAATTTTCTCCATGATGGCGTAGTTTATTGCGGCGTTGACCCAAAACAACTCCTATGGCTCCATCACTAGCGTCGCACATGAGTTCAAAATCTGAACTCCAATTAGGTGCAACTACTACAGGGGCATAAGTCAGCTTGTCCTTGAGACAGGAAGAATCAAAGACCTTGACATCCTTAGACAACAAGGTGGTCAACGGCTTTGCTATCTTAGAAAAATTCTTAATGAAGCGCCTATAAAAGCCCGCATGCCCTAGAAAAATATGGACTCCCTTAATAGTGGTTGGTGGTGGTAGATTATCTATGACATCTACCTTAGCCTTGTCCACTTCTATTCCCCTTTCAGAAATCTTATGTCCTAAAACAATAATTCGTTCATTATGAAGTGACATTTCTCCTAATTAAGGAAAGATTAGTCTCCTCACATCTCTTTAACACAACCTCTAAATTATTTAGACATTCATCAAAGAGATCACCAAAAAATGTGAAATCAACCATAAAAACCTCAAGAATTGACTCATTTATATCAGCAAAAATAGCCATCATACACCTTTGAAAAGTTGCAGGTGCATTACACAATTGAAAAGGCATTCTACGGAAGCAAAAATGCCATAGGAGCAAGTGAAGGTTGTTTTGTTCTAATCCTCAAGTCCAACCACTTAGTTATACCTGAATACCCATCTAAGAAACAATAAAAACTACTCTTTCTAAAATCTGGTCCATAAAAGGAAGAGGGAAATGACTTTTTCGGGTGGCTTCATTCAGCTTCCTATAGTCGATGCAGACCCACCATCCTATCACCGTCCTATGTGGTATCAGCTCATCCTTTGCGTTTTTTCAGGACTATGATGCCCCCTTCTTGGGAACCACCTGGACAGGACTAATCCAGGGACTATTAGAGATCGGATAGATGATCCCTGCATCCAACGGCTTGATCACTTCCTTCTTCACCACCTCCTTCAGGGTCGGATTTAGTCTTCTTTGGAATTAGCACATGGGCTTGCTGTTTTCCTCCATTGAATCTTGTTCGTGCAAATCGAGGGGAAAATCTCCTTGATGTCTAAGATTGACCAAGCAATAGCTTGCTTGTGTCTCCTCAAGACCTCCAACAACCTTTTCTCCATGTTGTTTATCAAAGACGAAGAAACAATAACAGGATTAGAGTTAGTTTCCAAAAAAAAACATATTTAAGGTGAGAAGGTAGATCTCTAAGTTTCTGGTAACTCTTTAAGTTTTGTTTGAGCCTCTTCCTTGATCTCCTCCTCTGATTCGTCTCAGATACTTCAGTCTCTGTGTTCTTTAGATGGTCAATTAATATTTCATCCAAGAGATCTGAGTGATCATCTTCATAGGTCCAAAGCATAGCAAGAATACATATTGGGTTGCTTCAGTGTACGGGTCATTCTAAAGCTCAAATCTTCACCCTTGACTTAAGAGTTAGCTTGTCCTGTTGTACATCAATTAATGTATGTCCTATGGCCAGAAAAGGTCTGCCCTAGATAATGGGAACAACATCATTACTTTTCATGTCCATGATGATGAAATCAGCAAGGAATATAAATCTATCCACCTTTACCAATAAATGTTCTATAATTCCTCTGGTCTTCTTCATAGACTGGTCAGCCATTTGCAGCAGAACATTTGATGCCTTTAATTCCCCATAACCCAGCTTTAGAAATACTAAGTAGGGCATCAAATCAATACTGGCTCCAAAATCACATAAATCTTTGGAGCAAAAAAAATCCCCTATGGTGCAGGGGATGGTGAAGCTGTCTGGATCCTTTCTTTTGATCGGTAGATTGCTCCTCTTCTCAAGAACACAACCAAAATTCACTTTCACCAGTCGGATTTCCTCTATACTTCTCTTATGAGACAAGACCTCCTACATGAACTTGGCATAGTTGGGCATCTGTCACAAAGCCTCATAAAACGGAATATTAATGTGCAGTTATTTAAAAATATTGAGAAATCTCAAAAGTTGTGTATCTTTTTGTTCCTTCTTGAACTTCTGAGGGTAAGGCAGGGAGGTCACCTTTTCTTGATTTGCTCCAGCAATCTACTTACC
>LTAE01013139.1:0-12950 GCA_001647135.1 Pontederia paniculata
TACTGCTCCTATGAACTCCTCTTCTGATACTGGTCGACCGCTTATATCCTTAGGACGCCCGCTGCACACATATGGTTCTTCATTGATATATATTACGTGTGCACTGGTCGTCCATTCCTTCAGCTCAGGTCGACCGCTGTACTGAACTTGTCTATGTCCTGTTACAGAAATCAGCTCAAACATCATCAGTACAGACTGAGTTCACTTACAAATTTGTGATCATTCAAAACATTCTCGGGATCCTAGATTCAACATTTTAGTCCTACATATAAGCCTTTGCACATGGAAATTATGCATATATACATGTGTGTGTGTGTATGTTTCTCCGTATATTTGGATATTGTAGGTTGATAGAGGGTGGTCAATGCTACACATGGAACTGGGTCTCTAAAGAGTTTGCAATTATTTTGTACCATAATTATTTCTATCTATATATGTATAAAGAACAAAATCAAATCTTATATTTGATATATTTTTAGTCATCGTGAAATTATAGAGGTAGCGACTGATCTCTCAAGTTATAATTTTTTTATTTGCCACATCTCCGCTATCTCGAAGGCCGGGGCATTACATCAAATAAGATTTGAGTAAATCATAAATGACATGAATCCATTTCATGAAACATGAAACTCAATCATGAATTGTTCCAATTGTATATATTCTACCGTAATGATTAGCTAACTGCGTGTAAATTTCATTAATGATATGATGTGTACATAGGACTTCTATTTTTTTCACAAAGGAAGCACACAATTATCCAAGCTCTTACGAAATGTAACATATACATATGCACACGCGCACACACACATATATATATGTTTATTTAACAGTCATAACATTTGATTGCGCATTGCAATTATATTCGCACAGACTAGGATTAACGATCACTTGACCTTAATCAAATATCACATAACATGATAAAGACCACAAGAAGTACACATTTCATTATTTATGATCGTGAAATTGATTTGACTATGTCAAATCTCTTACCAAGATATCTTCCCTCGCACAATTGGGTGTTGAATCTAGGATCCCGAGAATGTTTTGAATGATCACAAATTTGTAAGTGAACTCAGTCTGTATTAATGAATTTGTTTGAGCTGATTTATGTAATAGGATATAGACAAGTTCAGCACAACGGTCGACCTGAGCTATGTGAAGGAGACTAGTGGGTATGTCATAAAAGACGAACATGTCCAAAGGAGGAGCTTGCCTTCGGATTGCGCAATCATCACACCCAACTTACCTCAACGTGCAGCGCCACAAGGGGAGAGGAGCATACCACTTAGATAATCAACATCATCATCTGCATCTGCCCCACCATCCAGATCAGATGCGCCAAGTTCATCCAAACAATGGCTACCAAAAATCCCAACCCAAAATCAACCAGAGAAGAAATTGAAAATTCAAAACAAGGGAAAAACAAAGATCACTACAAAAGGTTAACCAAAGCTGGAGACAATTGGGTGCATCATCACTCGTAGTTCCCCTCATTTGTAACCATGAATATCAACTCGAGGCGTCGAGTCTACGACATTAAATAATGGCGCTTGTTGGGAGGAAACTCAACTCTCTTTTTTTCTAGTTTTCGATTGGTCTTAGTTAGGTCATTTATTTTAGGATCTCTCACAGATTTTTTGCAAGTTTTATTGTGACCAGGTGCTAGGTGAAGAAAGGAGTCATACTCAATTCTGAGGATAAGGAAGAGCTATCAAATTCATCGCCAAGAGAACTTTGAAAGAACCAGTCAATGCAAACAAATCTCCAACAACAAGTGCCTTTCTTCAACATAATTCCAGTCATCAAATCATCCTAGTCCTGGTCGTCACCAAGGCGTCTGGTTGCCTTAGTCACATATTCTGAGCCCTAGCATCTGCCTTCTCTCCTGTCATGGACCGTGACAACTTATCACGGGTCATGAGATCCAAATTACACCCAGCAAGAAAATAATTACGGTCCGCAATAACCCAAGTTTTCGGCATTTAACTCCATTACGGGTCGTAACATATTTCCACGGCCCATAAACCAATTCTTGGAGCCACTTTCAATTCATAACGAGCCGTGATACCTCCATCATGGTCCTTGCCGTAGCGTTTACAATGTCATGGGTCGTAACCTCGTGCCACGGCCCGTAAACCAATTCTTGGAGCCACTTTCAATTCATAACGAGTCGCGATACCTCCATCACAGTCCTTGCCATAGAGTTTACAATGTCACGAGCTGTAACCTCATGCCACGGCTCGTAAGTCAACCATGTTCAGATCAGCTATCATGCTTTTACCCGACTTACGGGTCGTTACCATCTATCACGAGTCGTGATGCAGTTAATCATCGTCATGGCCCAATGTGCGTCCGTTTTATGCCATGCTACGTGACCCTCGGCATTAAGCCACCTCGCAATTCATATGCTGCAATAGTATAACGACTCGTAAGATTACATAATGGCCTATAATAAGTTCCAAAATCAGCACCTGTCTTTTCCGTTACAACCTTCATGCCTCACAACTCAACTATCACAGCCCGTAACCACATGTCACGGGCCGTTACCATTATGGAAACTCCAGAATCCTCCAAACGAGATCAATCTATGGACGTGGACCTGTCGATTGTCCTGTGCTATGCATTTCAATCTAACTTTTATGCATGAAGACATCTAGGGACCTTCGTGATCATTAGGAAAGGATGAAGAACATGGTCCGGTGCATGCACAATTATCACCTGAGCAAGGATCACTTCGGGATGTGGCCACCGACACCACTGCGCTTTCATAATGACACTCAGGTCGTATCTTTTCTCTTCATGCATTTTCTCGTTTCTACATTTTGTTATCATTTTGTTATCCTTGAAAGTTTTTCAACACTGAGGACAGTGTTGATTTAAAGCTTGGGGATGGTGCATGATCATGCATTTTGTTATCTATCATCTGCAATATTGTTGCATGTTTGTTTTTGTTTGCATGATGTACTACATTATGTTCCATTAGAAAAAAAAGTTTTGCACTATCTTGTGTCAAATTAACTAACTTGCTAACCTTGACTGACCTTTTAGCACTAACTTTTAGACACCTTGCTAATCTATGAAATCCAATTATTGGCCTTTTTATCAATTATCGCCTCTGTATTGAGTATTGGAAAAGTAGAAAGTTGCTGAGTAAAGTTATGAACTAAGTACTATATTTTCTTGTCCAGCTTGCTTTTGTTTTTCTTTCATTTAGTTACGATTATAGTTGTATTTTTATTGAACGTATTAAGTAATTTTTGAGCTTATGCATATTTTTGAAAAAATAAGTGTAGAATTTGTGAAATTTTGAAAATTTAATTGCTTAAAGTTGATAAGATGTAAAAGTGTTATTTGGAACCTTGGTGTGTCCGGATAATTAAATTCGTAGAGTTTCATGTCTGGTGACCTAAGGCCAACTGGTTTGGGATCCTCCCCGATTGAAAGCATGTTGCATGGACCACCTTGTGAAATATGGGTAAACAATAGAGTATTCAAATCTGACATGAGTTCAAAATTGAACTTAAATGAAAAAAAAATAATGAAAAAATTGAATTTCAATATTTAAATATCTTAAGCTCAACTATTACTTATGTTTTCAACATTAATGCTTTTATATGATTAGTTTTATATTTTATATTTCATGAGGCTGGATTAGAAGTGTTTAAATATGTTTGAGTTCAGAACTTTTACAAAGCTGAGGGATCCTTGGTTTGAGAATAGATACTTTGGCGATAGATGTGAAAAAGAACGGCAGGAGGAAAGTATTAGTTAGTAGGATGGAAGTCATGATGAATTCTTTTGATTCTTCAACTTTGTCTTTAGTTCTTGCTTGAGGGCAAACAAGTATTCAAGATTGGAGATGTATGATGCGAGCAAAAATATACATATTGCATGTGTCAATTTCATATCATTTCCCTAGTATTTTACATTAGTTCATACATTATTTTATTTAGTTTTGTTGATTTTGCATTTATGAGTCAGATTCTACCTAAGTGCTCTTTACGATTAATTTTCAGGTAAAATGACATCAATTCATGGCAAATACTGCAAAGGGTAGAATCAGTTGAGCGCACTATTTGACATTATATACTTTTTGAGGAGTTTATTATTTGAAGACTCTCAATTAAAAGCATTCCTAGAATTTTCTACTTCAAATAAGAATTGGTTCACTTGAGGAAATTCAATTGAAGAAGGCCTTCCAACTTTTTTCTATTTCAACTAGGAATGATTCTTTTAAAGAATTTGACTAGGAAAAGGTGCAAAAACTTCATGGAAAAGACTTCTAATCATTATACAACTCTTCGGGAACTATTAAAAATATATTTCTAATGAATTTGAGGGAGTTCTGAAGTCCAAAAATTCAGCCCAAGAGAGAGCTACGAATTTGAAGAGAAATTAGAAGATTTCAACATCCTTCTCCTTAATATGACATGGAAAAGGACTCCTATCTTATCCTAACTCTTTGGGGATCAAAAGGAATCATATTTGAGAAGATTTGGAAGAGTTTTGAAGATTTAAATTTCAGTCTAAAGAAGAGTTACGAATTTAATTGAAAAATATAAAGAATTTGAAAATATCTCAATTTTGTGAAAGATTTGGAGACCCCTTGGAGATTGGTTCTACCCTATAAATAGACATACAAGATTCTCAAGAGAGATATGAAGGGAAAGAGAAGAAAAATCAAGATAAGAGATTCATAATAGAGAGGGAGATCAGAGATAGAAAATTACACCTCATACTTTTACATATTTCTAAAGAGCTGAGAATTTTGGAGGACAAGCCTTGGAGATTTAGGATCTAGAAGCAAATAGAATTCTGCAGATTTTGTTTGTCCTTTAATCTTATTTGTTAGGCTTAGAATTATTTTGTGTTAGGAATAATTTTTGTTGAACCTTGATTAGTTTGGGATTTGATATTCTCTTCGAGTTCATTGAGTATTTTATTAATTTTAATCGAAAGATACGGTTAATATTTTACTCTCAATTAATCTTCTTCCGGATTTCTATTAATCACATTTTTCGGCAGGGAAAACGGGTCGTGTTTGTCTAACACGGACCATTTTTACCTCTTCGCCACGTTTTCAGATCCGTTTTGCCGTAATACTTTCTGAATATTTTAATCAAAGGAGCAATGTGGTTATGATTTTAGCCGACGCGACCGTGTTCTCTCTCCTCTTTTGAAAGTCGTGTTTTCATCTACCCAGACACGGTCCGTTTTGGACGCGACACTGGCCGTTTTTCTGGCATATTTTTGTTTGGTCATTTCCAAGTGTTTGCATTTTTAGATGCAAAGATTTATGTCTATCTATTTTCAGAATTCATAAATTGTGGGTTGTTATTCACTCGAGAGAGACCTAGCAATTTAGGCTTGGATTTTAGTATGTTTTAACTCAAATTAATTTGGGTTTAATGTGTTTACATATTTCTGATTTAATTTATGATTAAAATAGTTAGGCCATCCGAGAGGAGTCCTATATTATTAAATCAATTCTTCCACCATCTAATATTCAGACATTTTAATTGATTGTATCCAAGAGATAACAGGGGTAAACAGATTTTTAATCCTAACCAACTAAATCTTTTTATCATCTAAACTTTTCTGAAAATCTTAATCTCATCTTTTATCTTTTCTTCTTATTTTTCTCATCTTCTCTTATCTTTTCCTCAATTCACTGAATATCTTTTAATCGAATTTCAAGATAAATTTTTAGAAACTAAAATTCACCAGTACTCATGGGTTCGACACTCTTCTCACTACTTTATTACTTGTGCGACCAATATACTTGCTGAGTTTTTAGCGTGTGATTTTTCGCATCAGAAAACATTTGATAATTGATATCCAATTTTTTTCTCTAATCCTAGAAGTGTGAGGTTGGGCTTAGCTGCTGATAGATTTAATCCATTTCGAACTATAAGTACGACATATAGTACTTGTCCAATTGTAGTGATTACTTACAACATGGAGCTTCGAGCATGTATGAAAGAACCTTCACTTATTTTATCAATGGTCATCCCTGGAGAAAAAAATCTAGGAAATGTTATTGATATATATTTACAACCAATAATTGATGAACTAAAATTATTGTGGGAAGGATTTGATTTATATAATGCATCAAACCATGAGAACTTTAAATTGAGAGTAGCATTTATGTGAACTAGAAATGATTTTTTTCTTCTTATGCAAACTTATTTGGATGGAGTACCAAAGGGAGAGTACCTTGTCCTTGTTGTGGGAAGTCAATCTCAATGGCTTAATCATAGATAAAAATCTTGTTATATGGGTCATCTTTGATGGTTAGAACCAAATCATTCTTATATGTTTCAAAGATACTTGTTTAATGGTATTATAGAGTTTATACTACCACCAGTATCACCTACTAGTGTTGAAGTCTTGAAACAAATTGAACAACTAACTCATGTTTATGGTAAATAATCAAATTCCTCTTAGAAATAGAGTAAGAGAGGATGTCCTTACGGGGATTCTAAATGATGACAACTATGATTTTTTTACACATGAAGTAGGCGAGGCTGATGATCAATATGAAATTGTTAGCACAATTAGGGGTGTGTTATAGAACCAATATGAAAAAAAAGAAGTATCGTCTTTGACTTACCTTATTGGAAATATAATTTACTTTGTCAAAATTTGGATGTAATGCACGTGTGATAACATAATTTGTACTTTGCTAAATTTACATGTAATACCAAAGACAACTTAAAAACACGTCCCGAATTGCAAGATATAAACATCAGATATGATCTTCATCCTCGAGTCCTTCCTAATGGAAAATCCTTCTTACCCTCAGCATCATACAATATGTCTTCACTAGAGAAAGATTTTTTTTCACTTCTTCAAAATGTAAAAGTGGCAAACGGGTATGCTTCTAATATATAGAGAGGTGTGAACCTCAAAATAAATGCAATATTTCCAACCTTAAATCTCATGATTGTCACATATTAATGCAAGACATTCTTCTACTTGAATTGTGAGAACTCGTTCCCAACCATGTTGTCACAACAATTTTAGAGTTGTCATATTCTTTTAAGAGGATATGCTCAAAAACAGTTGATGTTAATAAACTTGATAGTTTGCAATAAGGAATCACACTAACACTTTATCATATGGAGAAAATATTTCCTCCTAGATTTTTAACAATTATGATTCATCTAATCATCCATTTATCTCATAAGGCAAAACTTGGTGGACCTATACAATATCGAAGGATATATTCAATTGAAAGATTAGTTAATTTTAATTAGTAAATAAAATTGCTATATATTTTCTTTACAAAAGTAGTTAAAACTCATGGACATTTGAAATATCTTTTGAAGGTTTTTGGTGTGATTAAAATCATATGTTCATAATAAAACACAACTAGAAAGTTCCATTTAAGGACATATTGTAGATGAATGTCTATCTTTTTTTTTCAAGATATATTGATCATAAGGAGACAATTTTCAGTCTATCACAAAGAATTATGAGGTTGCGTATGGAAAAAAAACTATTTATTCTCTTTCAAAGATTGATATATTGGAAAACATCGACTTGTGACCCTTGATAGAAAATCTCTATCTCAATCACATCATTATGTATTACTCTATAGTGATAAGATGACAAATTATTATAGGTACATATTTTATTATTTGAATATGACAAATCTTACTTTTATTATTTTTAATTAATTATTAATTTGACAAAGAATTTTTAGCTTCTCAATGTTGTGCCAATAGGAATATTCGACCAAACCAAAATCTCTTTAACAAGTGGTTGGTTAAAAAAATTTATGAGTGACTTTTATTGAAAGTAAATTTTAATATTTAAGTCTACATATGTAATAGATGTTGTTGATAAAATGTAATGCAATTTAGATCTTTTTAGGTCCCAAAAATGGTTGAGTCAAATTGTTTTGAAGAAATTGTATTGCTTGATCAAGGATCAATTAATATTGCTAGAAGATTTGAAGGCTTTATTATCAATGGTTTTCAGTTCCACACTAAAAGTCCTCTGAAATCTCAAAAAGCTCAGAATAGTGGAGTTGTAGTAGAAGTTCAAGGAAAATAATATTATGGTGCACTTATTGAGATTTTTGAATTGGATTATCATGGGAAGTATAAATTTGTTCTCTTTTTATGTGATTGAATTGACATTAATTCTCAAAAAGGGTTAAAACAAGATGTAAATGGCTTCACTCTAGTAAAATTTTCTAAGTTAATACAACATACATGATGATCCTTTCGTTTTATCATCACAAGCAAAAAAAGTTTTCTATGTGAATAATGCAAAAAATAAAGATTCGTCACTTGTCGTTATGACGAAATCAAGAGATTTATATGACATGGGAAACAAAGCTCAAGAAGAGGATGATGAATCTTACACTGAATGTTTACCTCCAAACATTATTATCAATGAAACATCAAGTAATTTCATAGGTTGGGCTAGGTTAGATAATGAATGTGACGAGATGACTTGATACACATTATAATTTGATAAACATTATTCAACGTAAGTTTATTAGGCAAGAGTTATCTTATATTTTTTATATGTGTTTGTACTTAATGACATTCTTTTTATCATTGCTTAATGACAATTCGATTGATGATTATATATATATATATATATATATATAATTAAATTTTCAATATTTTTAATAAAGTTTTATGTGCAGATTTCATGGAGGTTAAGAATCGCAATCCTGAAGCAATGGAGGATGATTATGTGTCGGGAGATGATCAAGAAGATCAAATTCAGGCTTTAAATAATAACATTGAAGATGACGATGATAATGAAATTCTAATATATGGTTTTAAATTTTGATCACATGCAATTCTTTTTGTTGTATGTATAATAATATTATATGGTTTCTTAAGAACTAATGGAAGCACACGGGCAAAAAGACGAGCCTGACGTGGGAAAGATGTACAAAATTTTCATAATGGAGTTTGCATTATTGTGGAGCGCAATCAATTTCACCAACTAGAATATAGGGTTGGTAGAGTTTTGGGAGGTTAGTTGGGAATAATTGCTCGAAAGTCAAACTTGTACCATTAAATTATTTTACATGGGGACGAATGACTTTGACATTCAAAAATGAAATTATTTGTTTAGTTCAGGTAAAACGTTACAATAATTATTAATTTGTCTTTTTTTTAATAACTCAGTGTTATTAATCAATTTTATATTAATAAATTTTGTAGGAGAAATTTGTGCTTCCTAATAATAGTGACATAAATAAATAGATTCTCAATTCAACTACATATAAATAGAGGAGTTACGAATCTAATTTAAAAGTAAAATATATGGTGGGCGCGAAAACTGACCTAAAAGTTGCAAGAAAACCATCAAAAAACATTTCTCCTCAAGAGTGGATTGATCTTGTTCACTATTAATTCTCTAATAAGGGCAAAGTAATTGTATTTAATATTTTTAAGAATGATAGTTAATATTTGTTATTAAAATATTTATTTTTATACTTTTTAGAATATTTCTGAAGTTGGAAAAAGAGCACGTGCAAGTCAAGTCACACCTCATACATCGGGATACAATTTTTTTTGCTTGAAAAATGATAATTATATGTATGATAACATTTATTTTATGCATAAAGTTTAAATTCATTTATTAATTATTAATTTTATGCATCATTTTTGTGTATTTTTCTAATAAACTTTGATATTTTTCTTTTCATTACAACAAACATAAGGATGGAGGATTTGTAAATAAGATTTCACAATAACTAGTGGTATGTAAAAATTATTGTCAAATTACATATTGCTTTAGAAAGTTTATATATGATATTTTTAAGGTATACATTATATATTGATTAATGTGATGATTTATTAAACAATTTTTTCGTTGTATTACAAGAGAAAGCTACCACATAAATGAAAGAATATACATACAACAAATTCTGAACAAGATAGCATTACTAATGTAAAAGGAAGTAGAAGTATACAATGAATTAGTAAGGTCTAATTCATATGTTCGAGTAACTGGCTTTGGACAGAGGCAATGTAAGAAAAGTACATTGATCTCAAAATCCTACAAAGATTACTATTGAAAGTGTTGATGTTGAGCAACTTATGCAAAATAAGGAAGAAGTGGAATTACAATTTGAAGACAAAATTCAAAAATGGAGAGGAGACATCAAGAACAAATTTCTTCCATGCAGGAACAAATAAGAAACGTAAATTCACTAGTAAAGCGTTTTAAAGTAAGTGCAAAATAATCATCAACTTCATAAATAAGTAATCATTTTGTCTATATTAATAATATTTAAAATATTGTTTTTATAATTGCTTGTTTAGAGAATTTTGTTCAAATTGTTTATTGATTTTTTTATGTGAATAGGGACATGAATTAAGGAATTCAATTGTCAAGATGCAAACTCAAGTTTCATTGTGTTGAGGATTTTAGATTAGTAAATTTATTTGGTTCAAATATCGTATTATATAGATAATATTTTATAATGTTACTTTATGAATACTTTTTGTCCAGTGACGAATAAATATATTTCAAGTTGATACAATAGTTTTTATTGTTACTCCAATAGATATTTTTAAATTTGGAAAACTTTCATTTAGTTCAGAAAAATATATATGATTACAAAACTTGTATAATAATTTGGAATGTTTAAATTATGTGTTTAATGATAACTACAATAACATATTATATAAGCAACAAATTAACAAAGTGTTCTTACATTTGAGATGGTTTCTATCTATAAAATAATATCTTCCTTGTTAATGACGCATTGATTAACGTCCTTACGATAAGAACACTTGATAATGAAAAATTAAATACTTGAGTCGCTTGAAGTTGACATTGAATAATGTCTTTAAGTTATCGTCGCTTGATGTTGACGCAATTTAGCATCCTTATAATAGAAATACTTGTTGACGCCGCATTGAATTTCATCCTTATGATAGCAATACTTGCTAAGAAAACAAGTAAATCATCCTTATATCTACACTTGTTAGCAACACAAATTTTTCATAGTATTAGCGATGCTTATTAAGGATGCATTTAGAGGTGTCCTTATGTTAGTGACACTTGATAACATAGTTAAAGGTGTCCTTACATTACGAACACTTACTAATGACACATATAAATGTGTCTTTATGTTAACAATATATAATAACGATGCATGTAACTATGTCAAGGTATCAACACTTAACAAAGACGCATTTTATAGTATCTCAATGTTAGCGACGTTAGATAGTGACGCATTTATTTGTGTTCTTAAATTTTTATAGGACAACAATTTTTTTATAATGTCGATGAATGTGTTAAAGACACACTACGTGCATCTTCAATGAAGTAAATATGCGTTCTTAGATGGTCATTTTGTTGTAGAAACCGTAACACAAGTCATATTACTAAGTTATTGGCATGATTAAGAAATCATTGAAATATCTAGATATTGATGATTATATTGGGAGATAGAAAACAAATGTGAATCATCTGACAAGTCTAGATGTCATGTCTAAATTTGAGGATAAATTTATTTTTAAGAAGGTTATAATGTAATACTCAAGCAAAGTCGAAGAAAAAAAATAAAAAAATTAAAAAATAATATATGATTGTGAATAGGAAAAAGTATAAGAATTTACCAAATTGTTATTTCGATACTTTTTATAATCAACTAAGTAGTTTTACTTTTATCCAAATTAGTCTCCAAGGAACTCCAAATCACATGCAAAGTTATCCTTTTGGAACTCTAATTACATGCAAAATCGTTCTTAAAAGTCTCTACTATACAAATTTATCTCAAAAAATTATTATTTGCCTCAAATTCTAGGCCCCAAATTCTCTCTTCCTCCCCATTTTTCCTTTCCATATAGCATTAGAACCATTATCGACAATAATAGAGGGTAGAGGCAATGGTGCAATAAGAGAAGGTAGAGACATGGGTGCATGATCTAATAGGAAGAGAAGAGGTCAAGAAGAAAATTCATCGCCAAGGAGAAGGAGAATGATCCAGGGCAAGGAACAAATAAAAGATAAATTAATCTTCGTACAAGGTATGTAAATAAGGGGATCAACTTTAGGATTTTATAAATATTATGACAGTATATAGATGAATTTATGATTAACATTCTCTCTAATATTAAGACTACATTCACTCTATAAAATAGTTAATTTGGTGCCCCTAATCAATCTTTGGGATGGAGATGCTAACTACAACCACCACAGCAACCAAAGGTCTGAACACAAACCACGTTCACCCCGACACGATCTTGTTCCTCAGGCGACAAGCGAAGTAAAAAACAAACAGACACTTGACATGGATCATGTTTCTCAAATTGAAGATGGCATAAACCTAAGAGTAAACTGCATTATCCCGACACATATTTTGTTGCATGATTGATTTTTTTATAAATTAGAATCAAAGTGACGAGATGCGGACCACATCAACTTGAATAGGCCACATCGATGTCAAAAGTAGATTTGAGAAAAAGTATAAGATTCATTAATGCAAACCATGTTTATTCAACACAGGTTGTGTTCCCTAGGTTTGATTATATAATTGAAACCAGTTTGATTAATGCAGATCGTTTCACCATGAACCTAGTGATAGTGTTTGTGATGCATATGTCCTAATTGAGTTAAAGTTTTGTTTTATGTTAAGTAACAGAAATTACATGTACATTATTATGGCCAATCAATTAGGTCAAAGGTAAAGTAAAAGTTGTAAATTAGTAGCATTCTGGAAGAGCATGTCACGTGGCCAAGCGTACTTTTTGGGGCGTTACGGTTATACACAAAGATTGTGACAAGATTAACCTTCTAAAATTCACTTTACTCAAAATCTGAATTATTTGCCAATGTCAAAACTTGTGACTTTTTTTTTATTTAATTATATAACGGATTTCTATATGAGGAAAAGATCTCCTTCACTTTTTGCTATTTTTGTGTTACCAAATTTCTTTTGAGTTGCGAGGTCCTTTTATATA
>LTAE01013141.1:0-12949 GCA_001647135.1 Pontederia paniculata
ATAATAATAATAATAATAATAATAATAATAATAATAATAATAATAATAATAATAATAAATAGTTTAAACTTTTAAGATTTGAGCTTAAATCACTCTCGTTAGTCAATTAATAGCCCAATATAATCTCTTGTGTACATAAAAAAATAAATAATTATTATTTTTATGCACATATATTGTAAAATGAAACAAGTAAAATAAGTTAATTGCACGAAAGGAATTCAAATTGGATTTCCTTCTGAAATGTTTTAGATAAAACAAATGCATCATAGAGAAAAAAAAAGAATTCTTTTTCTACGTCAAATGCTACAAGATGTTATAAAGAGAGTTTTTTGTGGCCTAGTAGATAAAACATGTACTATATATCACCCAATCACGCCACAATTATCTCATGCCAAGAAAGTCCAATAAAATAGATTTGAATTGCTAGAAGAAAAAAAAATTACGTCCGGCCAACTGACAACCTTAATCATTTTGTACAATTAATTAATTTGATATAGTTGATCATAAGCTTGTCCTTTATGATTCGGACCATTAATAATTAGTTTTTTCATATATAAAGACGCTTCATTTTATTTGCATATAACATATATATAATATTAAAGTGCACTACAAAATAAATAGCTTTATATGCTATTAAAAGCTTTTGTCCTTTACTTCATAATGCTCTAATTGAACCTCATGAACTTTTATAAGAAGTGTATCAATGAAGACAAGTTCTGAAATTGGCGAGTAGTTGAGGAAGAAGATGAGCATGTGCATGAATACCTTACACTTGATTATTCCTTCTTTAGATTTTCTAATATAAATAGTCATTTATACTTTTTTTGAGTGGTAAAATTTAGAAACGCTCTTTTTATACATTTTATTGCTTTTAAAAGAATATTATAATTTTCATTCATCAAAATGTCAATATCTGATAAAGTGACTTTAGATGTCCTAAAAAAGTAATAGGATCATATTCCTTAAGAAAATTAAAAAGTAAATTAGTTAAGTTTTCTTTGTGTTAACCTCGTATGCAAGACGTCTTAAAAAACTATAGTAAGACATTTTTCAAAAAATATCTTATAATAATTTTTTTCAACGTAATTTTTTTTAGTTGTTAAATTACATTTCTAAATACGTTGTAACTATAAGAAAATAGAAGAGAGAAAGAAGAAAAAAAAATTACGAAGATAGAAATAAATTACTATTTTATAATATTTCTTTACTTATATTTTCATCTAATAAAAAAATTATGAAATACTAAAATAATTCGTCAATAAAAAATATTACGACCTAATGATTAAATATTTTAAAATTATTTAGCATTCAAACAAGGTCTTAAACCATAAATATTTTAACATTTCCTACCGTAGTTATAAATAACATAAGGAAAAAAAACTCCCAACATTAATCCATCTCATGGTTAAGAATTATATATTTTGGAAATTTAATTCTATAACATTTTCCATTTAAGCAAGATTCACGTTCTACAATTACATGAGCATATATATATATATATATAATATATATATAGGTAAAAGCAATAATGTAAATAATAAGTGAGATTAATTTCCAACCACCAAACCTTTCGCTATCTAACGACAAGACACAACAAATGGTCCTAAATTTCGGAGTTTACCGGCGATTTGGAAAGATGTCGTTTTAAAGCTTTTAATTTTCATGTCATCACCCCGAGACAAGTCAAAATGGATTTTGCCTTTTTTCCATTTTTTTATTTCCTTATTGTGAAATGTGACAATACATCGTTATTTATATGCACCAATACTTAGGTCAATTTTATTTTGATGTAAATATTTTTACATGTAATGATATTTATGAGATTTTTGTGTTCGATTTGATGAAGTAGAGAGAGAGAGAGAGAGAGAGAGAGAGAGAGAGAGATGGAATTTTGATTTTGAGAGGAGATGAGTTTTTAGTGAGGTCCATAAGAAAATTTTCTCTTCCTTTTAAGTAATTATTTGTATACTTTTTTAAGTAAATAATATTTTTTTATAAAATAATATCGTTTCAAAAATTTATAATAATAAATGGTATAACTTAAAAATATAATAATTATAAAATAAAAAATGAACAAAATATTGAGGATGTAAATTTAAAACTATTAAAAATAATAAATGATATATTATGAATTGCAATAAAAATATATAATATATTCACATAGGAAAATAAAAGTAATTGCTTCTTGGGTCCATCGGATAACAAAATACAAATATTGACAACAATTATTTGTGGTAGAAAAGAGTTATCTCTTATAATTTATTTTTCGGTAAATAAATGTTGACATACAAATATTGGCAACATTATGGTTCACTTCACCCCCTCGTGCCTTGGCCTCTAACGAGTCATACAATAATGAGTCATTATTGTGTGCCCAAAAAAATTAATGAGTCATTATTGGAGATGACATGCATTTCAATCACGAAAGCAAACCAAAAATAATAATAATTGTAGATCTGCCGACGATTGTTGCCACAATTTGCACTTAAATTTTATTCGCCGAGTTGACTCCAAGTCCAACTTCTACTTTTCTAAACAAATGTGGTAAAGCTTCCTAAATAAACTTTTAAAAGGAACACTAGCATACAAGTAGGGTAGAGGTGTCCATTAGTTTGGTCCAATTCAATTCAATTCCATCTACTTAAATTTATTTTTTTAAAAAAATAAATCAAATTTATTTTTATATTGTCATTAAAATTTTATCTTAGTTAGTCGATTATACAATAAATATTTAATGAAAATATTTTGCATACATAAAATTTTAAAATAAATAATTAATTAGTTGAATTTAAATAATATTAGGTGGGATGAATAATCGAATCTAACTATTTATAATCCTCAAAATTTCATCAGCAAACAACATAATGTAAAACTAATAAAAATATAATACATAATTGAAGAATGATGAAGAAATTATCACGATGAACAAGTAAAATATATGAAAAATGATAGGATAAAATATGAATTGTCAAATAAGAAGTTTCTATCAGATCGGATCCGATAGTGAAATAAGCTACTAAAATATATGATAATATAAAAAAAGTTAATAAAAAAAGCATAACAAAATTGGGGGTTTATAAGTCTATTAAACTTTCTCAAACATCAACTATTAGTAAACTTTTGCACAATCAATTAGTCAAAGATGAGATTCCTCTTGTCAAATTTCCATTATTAATTAATTGCCTTTTGGGCGCGATTACAGGGGTTCCACTTCTGTCCACTTCTTAATTTAGGTCATAAAAAACAAATATTTTACATGGAGACAAAGGTGTCGGTACTCTTAGATTTATAATAGCAACCACACACACATATACGAGAAAAAAATTAGCATGTATCATTTTATTCTATATATAAAATAATGTTAAACATATTTTAACTATCAAATTATTTATATATAATTATATATTAAAAAAAGATTTAATGATGGTGTATTCAAGTACACTATGTATTCTGTCTAACAAACCGTTGGATCTGAAATCTACGGTTGAAAAAATAAATAAAGGATAATAATCTTAAATAAGATTTACCGTAGATTTTAGATCCAAGAATTTATTAGACAGTGTACATGATGTACCCGGGTACGCCATCGTTAAATCCTTAAAACAAATGAAAGTGCATAGTGATTTATATGCACATAGTATGATGCATGATCTGGATCATTGATTTAAATGGCTCAGATCATATTCAAGTTATGCCTCAAAATTTTAATTGAATGGGATATGGGCTATTATTTTTTAAATCAATAATTCAGATCATGCATCGCATCGGGTGCATAACAAATTATTATGCACTCCTATTAACCTCATATATTAATATCTGAATATTTGTATTAATAAATTAAATTTGTGAATCTAAAATATGAGTGCTTCATGTTGGAAAAATGAAGGTATTGATAATTAGCATGATACTATTTATCTTGTCTATCATAAAATATTAAATTTATATTATAAATATGAGATTTTTTTCTAAATAATTTATTATAAGTTGTCAAGTCTAACGTATATTTAATATTATACGATTGATAAGATAATTAGTGTATTATCTATGTGTTATATTCAACTTTTGTATAAATAAGTCTTTTAAATGAGTTTTTAATTAATTTTTCTTGAAAGATCAATCGGTTATATATATTTGATTTAAAAGTGATCGTTATTGGTAGCATTGCTACATTACCATTGCACATTATCTATTAAAAAAATTGTCACTTATTAAATTATCAGTAATGTACATTACCTTGTTTAGTATGTATAGGTAGTGTGTTTGACAATCTTTATTATCTTATTTTTTATATAAAATAATTAATAAATAATGTACATTTTTTACTAAAATACCCTTGAATGAAATAATTATATTTACAAATTTATATAAATTTAATTGAATTATTTGAACTTGAATCACAAACATATATCCTAGAATAAAAAAATTTATAAGTGATATATAATTTTCCAAAACTGATAATAGAAAAAATATAATAATTATTCTAAATGTTTATTATATTTTAATAATTAATGATAGATTATTTATTATTTATAATATATTAATAATCTATTATAGTTAATTAATAATATTAATGTTACAATTAGTATAAATAATAATAATAATTTATTTAATGATAACGATAAAAGATAATAAAATATTATATTAATTTAATTTGATTATTTTTATCATCTATTTAAATAAAATTCTAAAGGACGAACGTGAAAAGAAAATTATAGGAGATTGCCACTAGAGTCAGGGGCGGACCCACATATATCCCGGGGGGTCACGCCTCTCCCCCCAACTTTTCGGTATATAAAATATATATATATACGTATATACTAGTAGTTATAGTCAATAAATAAATTAAATACTAACAAATTATCATAATTAACTAATTGGCATAGTGGATAGATGGTTTTGATAAGCATCTAGAGGTCTAGGGTTCAAATTCAAGCCTTTGCATATTTTTTTTAATTTATTGTTATACATTTTGGCCCCTTATCTTTTCTTCCTGGATCCGTCCCTAACTAGAGTAGTAATCTGGATTGCCCTCTCTTCTATGGATAATTTGGATTGCCACTTCAGAAGCAATCTGCATTGCCTATCAACATAGATTATCTACAAAATTAAAACAAGTGAACGAGGCAATGTGGTGGGCTCAGATAATTTAATACAACATTACCAGATTACCTCTACAGAAACGCCCATAGTGAAAGGTTAAATTTTAAATATATAATTAAAAATAATTTATTTATTTATTATTTTCCAATATTGTATTTATTTTTATTAAATCATTAACTTAATTTGGTATTTTATAACGAACCCAAAGGGCCGACGACGTACCGACTTGGACGGCACGGCCGGCGCGAACCCCAAACGCCGGCGCTTCCCGGAGCGGCGACACCTGATCCGAACGCCACGTGGCGTCACGAGGCGGCCTCCAAATCCGCCACCAGGCGCGCCAGCCGCGGCCATTTGCACACGTGGATGCACGGCCACCGACACCCGACGGAGTGGCATAAGAACGTAAATTTGAACAACTACGAGCCTCGTTTCGCCCGCGGCTCCCGCTTTTTTCGAAAAAAAAAAGTTGGGCGAGAATTAAATAGGGGGACAAGGCGACTGGCACGTCAGCGGTAGCATCCCACGTGGCGAGGAGGTCGACCGGCTACCGACGGCGGCGCCGGGGTTATTTGAGCGTGGTAAATATATCGGCCGGCGACGAAGCGTTACGAGCTCCCGAAACTTCTCGTTTCTGGAGGAGGAAGAAGGAAAGGAGAGAAAAAAAAAACTGAGGAACAAAAAAAATCCCCCAAATCTGTCGTCGTCCTCTTCTTTCGGCTCGATTCGATTCGATTTCATCTCTGTGAGTTCCAATTCTCTCGTCTTATCTCCGTCTTTTCGCTCTCGAGATCCGTTTTTTGCTCTTTTAATGGCGAATTGTTGCGAAAAATCTGGTTTTTCTCGTGCATTTTGGCGTTGAGGCCGTTTTGCTTTTTCCTTTTGCGTCCTTGCGTTCCAATTGGAGCTCCTTGTTGCTTTTTTTGGTGCTAAAGGTTGGATTTTGGAGCGGAATCTGATGCCTTTTTAGCTCGTCACACTTGTCATGGTGTCAGATTTGTTTGATTTTTTGACAAAGATTTTTCGACTGCATTTTGATGTCTAAAATGAGTGTTTCTTAGAACAATGCATTGATTTTTTTTTTCCTTCTTTGTGGTATTTTTCTCTAGTGGAAATTTGAGATTTTGGAGGTGTTTTGGATTGGAAAGGTTGGATTTTGGCCGTCCTTGTGGCTTCCGTCGGTGGCCTATTTCGTGTACATTTTGATGAGAAGCCATTGGAGGGGTGACTGTGGAACTCATCGCGGTTGAATTCTTCATGAGACGGCGGGCTTTGGCGTCCTCTCACCACGAAGACATGGGGAAGGCCAGCGACAAGCACCCGCCCTCGCGTCTCTGCTTCCTCGCCACCCTTTCCGCCATGTTCTGGGTCATGATCTTTTACTTCCACTTCGCCGTGCTCAGTAGCGCCCCCGCCGGCCGGCCGGCCGAACCTGTGCCCCTGCCTTCCAAGCCACTGAATGCCCAGCACCTCACAGAGGGTAAGAACACATACGAGGAGTTCGCTTTGCCCCGGATGGCGAGGCGATCTGAATCGAAGCAAAAGGGCTCTCAGGATGCTCCCAAGCCTATTCCTTCCGATGCCCAGAAAGCGGCCAAGAGTTTCCCCTTTGCCCGCGCCCTCCAGACCGTCGAGAACAAGAGCGACCCTTGCGGCGGCCGGTACATCTATGTTCATGACCTCCCGTCGCGTTTCAACGATGACATGCTCAAGGAGTGCAGAAAGTTGAGTCTTTGGATTAACATGTGCAAGTTCATCAGCAATGCTGGACTCGGGCCGCCGCTTGAGAATGTGGAAGGCGTCTTCTCCAACACCGGATGGTACGCCACCAACCAGTTTGCTGTGGATGTCATCTTCAGCAACCGAATGAAGCAGTACGAGTGTTTGACAAAAGATTCATCACTTGCAGCTGCCGTCTTTGTGCCTTTCTATGCCGGATTTGACATTTCACGGTACCTTTGGGGGTACAACATCTCTACGAGGGATGCTTCCTCTCTAGATTTGGTGGATTGGCTCATGAAGAGGCCGGAATGGAAAGTGATGGGAGGGAGGGATCATTTCTTGGTTGCCGGGAGGATTACTTGGGATTTCAGGAGGCTGACAGACTCGGAATCAGACTGGGGAAGCAAACTCCTATTCCTACCAGCTGCCAAGAACATGTCCATGTTGGTGGTGGAGTCGAGCCCGTGGAATGCGAATGATTTTGCTATACCATATCCTACCTATTTTCACCCGGCAAAGGATTCTGATGTTTTCATGTGGCAGGATCGAATGAGGAAGTTGAAGCGAAAGTATCTTTTCTCATTTGCAGGAGCACCTCGCCCTGATAACCCGGAATCAATCAGAGGACAGATTATCTACCAATGCAAGAACTCTAAGGTCTGCAAGTTACTGGAGTGTGATTTTGGAGAGAGCAAATGCCACTCGCCAAGCAGCATAATGCAGATGTTTCAGAGTTCTTTGTTTTGCTTGCAACCTCAAGGAGACTCATATACACGGAGATCAGCTTTCGATTCCATTCTAGCTGGTTGCATACCTGTTTTCTTTCATCCAGGTTCAGCTTATGCTCAGTATACATGGCATCTTCCAAGGAATTTCTCCACATATTCAGTTTTCATTCCGGAAGATGATATCAGGAGAAATGTTAGCATTGAGGAAAGGCTGAAACAAATCCCTCCCCATGTCATCAACATTATGAGAGAGGAAGTCATAAGACTTATACCGAGGCTGGTCTACGCAGATCCGAGGTCTAAGTTGGAGACTCTAAAAGATGCGTTCGATGTTTCTGTACAGGCAATTATAGACAAAGTTACAAACTTAAGAAGGGAGATAATGGAAGATCGTGAAGATAAGGATTTCATTGAAGAAAACAGTTGGAAATATGCTTTGTTGGAGAAAGGCCAGCGGACTGTTGGACCACATGAATGGGATCCTTTCTTCTCTAAACGTAAGGATGGTAATGGAGATTCTGGTAGTTCACCTGCTGAAGCTGCTAAAAATTCTTGGAAAAATGAACAGCGAAATACGTCTTGATTTTATGCTAGGTCATGTCGGCAAAATAATGCCATGTGAAATTAGTATCATCGTTTGAAGACAGAACATCAAGATTAAAGCACAGTTGCATTGGGGTTGGGTGTTCATCATCCATGTTGAGTTCATTTTTGGACTTGCCTTTCAAGAGTGTCCCAGATCCTAGTCCACAACTATGTCGAAGCCAAGGAGCCAGGAAGGTGGATGCTCTTTCTCATACATAGCAATTTTTTATGTCGTGGAATTTAGAATTCTATGATATCCTTGGTTAATAATTTCTTGTATCTAAGTTATTACATGCTTTACAAAAAATAGAAATACAATAATTATTATATATCAATCTGCTTTATTCTGCAGTAACTATATGTTCTGATAGTTGCTATACAATTTTCGTCATTTCCAGCTGTGGGATCATGATATCCTAAGAAACATGATATTTCTTGTTATCATGCTTGCATTCACTAAAATGATCGAGGAAATGAAACAATAAGTGATGTTATTTTGGTGTTGACACTTAACATCATTTCTGAGGACTGTTATTACGGCTGGAACTAATATATAGCGAGTGTTTTTTGTTCGACCTCTCTTCTCCATTCCTTGGTCAAACTTGCATTCCCCAGTCAGAAAATATATGTATATTTATTAGTGAAACAGTTTTATTGCATATATATTGGAGTAGATGTATTATCTAGTTCTTCTGAAATTATTCATCTTACTGCAATTCATCTTCTGCAGATTAAGGTTTACATTTTGATTTATGGGTTTGGGGAAGGTAACTACATTTACATGGCCTCAAATCTCTTATTACTCATATCTTGAATTGCAAAATGTATATTTATTAGTGAAACAGTTTTATTGCATATATATTGGAGTAGATGTATTATCTAGTTCGTCTGAAATTATTCATCTTACTGCAATTCATCTTCTGCAGATTAAGGTTTACATTTTGATTTATGGGTTTGGGGAAGGTAACTACATTTACATGGCCTCAAATCTCTTATTACTCATATTTTGAATTGCAAAATCTGCTCTTCATCGAAGTTCTTGAACTTTAATCCATGGTAAGATCAGAGTTGTGGAAACAATTTGCTTTAGGCAGCCACAGTCCTTTTCAGAGTTGCACATTTTAATCATATGCCTCAGTCCAGTATGAAGATAGTTATGTGCAGGTTCACTTTATGACAAACTTGTGCAATCGCACGAGCACAGCGGTGATAGTAAAGTTGCCCAGTTCCTGAGTCTTTTGTTTCTTCATACTTTACACACTCACTTCAACTTCAAATTGGTCATAGAACTTTGCTTGCTCATCATATCTCACATTTTGTTCCAAATCTGGTTGGTAATGTAGAGGTATTTCTCGTCCTACTTTGATGATGTTAGTCTGATCTGCTTCCATGCTCCAAAGTTTTCTCTCACGAAAAAATCCATCTACTTTTCTGGTCTATCTCATTCTCTACATGTATGCTCAGGCAGATCATGACTTACCTAATCCACTCAGGCTGCACTGTGCTTTGTTCCCTGAGAAATGAGAAAACTAATCCTGCAGTGGAACTTCACTGCTTTGTGAAAGGAGGGCTCAAAGCCCTTCATGTTAGTTTAACCATTCTTTGATTCAGCACAAAAGGAACTTTGTCCTTCCTGATTATTCTTTGCTTGTTGCCTGCTTGCATGATTGTTTTGTACTTAGCTTTCACTACTTTGGATGGTTGTGGTGTGTGTATTAAAATCCATCCTCTTTATATGTCATTATGGAGCATCATGGCTACTAAAATTTTTAACTAGCTGCAATACTTTGTGAACAATATAGAAATGGAACTTCTCAGTGGCGTGCTCATGCATCCGAGCAGTCATCAGCTTCTGTATCTATAAAATTTGTCTTGCACAGCAAAAGGATGAAGCTGAATATTTAACCTTCAGTTGGACTTACCTAAATATTAAATCCTTCTAGGCAAAGTAGAGTTAACTCCTGCTATCTACTTCTAAAAGTAGTGTTCTATCTTTATTGTATACTCCATTCTCCTTTTCACAGAATTCCCAATGTAAGACTAATCTGAATTGAGAAGAAGAATAAGTAACCGTGTTAAGTGACAAAAAGATTAGTGTCAAAATTAAAATATAAAGAATAAAAACACTGAAAAAGTTGGTACTTGATACTATAAAGTAGAAACATGGAGTTGAGAAGAAATTTCCATATGTTGAGAAAGAAGTTAACTTTCATGCTTGTTTTGTTCCCACTTCACAAAATAATGGTCTCTGAATAAAGTTATGGCAAATTAACAGATTTTGAAACCAGAAAAAACAACTCACTGTTACTAAACCAAATAAGATTAATTTGTGTTGAAGACAGATCCAAAAAGGTTGCTATCTACAGGGCCATTCAATTAACAGATGCATGTGGTGGCATGTTGGAATGCATGGTGGACAGGAGATGCCACCCTAACAACAACATATTTGTGACCCTCTGGACTGGAACCAGCATAGCAACAAGGTATGCCATATTTTTACATATTATTTTCCCTTGATTAATAAAAAAATACAATTCGAAATCTAACATTTTAAAGAAATAATAATGGTATTAAATGCTGAATGTCATTTCAGAAAGCAAGTAGAGCCTTTGTAACACTCTTCATTCATTTAAAAAATTATTCGCTTTGGACCCATATGACTCGCATGAATTTAAAACGCATCTTAAATGATAAAAAAGAATACTATATATAAGTCCATTATCACTTCCGTATTTTATCCATGTGTGATTAACTTTCATTCTCATCGTCATTTTGGGGCCTTACAATCTTCCTTCCTTCGGGGTTCAACGTCCTCGTTGAGTCAACCTCCATGGTTCAAGTGAGCACGCGAGGTTGGCTCTGATATCTTCTGTAACACCCTCGATTCATTCAAGAAATTATTCGCTTTGAGCTCATATAACCCGCACGAATTTAAAACGCGTTTTGAATGATAAGAGAGAAGGTTACATATAAGTCCATGATTACCTTTGTGTTTTGTCTATATGAAATTAATTTTTATTCTTATCGTCGTCTTGGGTCTTACAACTCAGTCACTGACTGCTGACATGAGATGGTTCCATTGGCCGTGGCCTTCGCTAGCTCTCTCTGTCACTGAGGCAGCAGCACCGTTGGGAAGCCATTAAATGGCATATTGTCAGGGGCAGATGGACGCCGTTGGCTTGTTATTTGTTATTTGTGACCCACCCTGTCCAAGTCATTATTTTATAATTAAAAAAAATGAATGATTTATACAGGTCAATATTTTTTCATATCTTTTGAAAAAAAGATATAGCCTCTTAGGAGTCTTCTAATAGTGATATTTGCAAAATTTAAACTATTGAAAACAATTAGTTATTAGTTGTTCCAAATAAATATTGATGTATAATAATACTTAGCTCTTTTAACAATAACAATTTTGAGTTTTTTTTTCTCCTTTCATTCTAACTCAATTACTTACGTCAAACGTTTAACTATTAAACTAGAGATCTCAAGTTCAAATGTGAAATAAGATTAATATTAAGGAATTAAGCTTTTGGATACTGAGATTAATATTTGAAAAAAAAAGTCTTTTTGGTTCCGAGTGAGTCTTAATAAAATGCTCACAAGTATCACAAGAAGAAGAAATACTCACAAGTTATATATTTATCTTCATCTCATTTAGTCAAATTTGAAGTGTTAAAAGATCAAACAATTTATTAGTTCGAAGTCGTAAAAAACACAACTTAAGTTGGAGGATCACAATTATTGAAATATATAAATTTAAAAGATAATCTTTTTCTTTTACAAATTTCTCACACTTGATTCTTAAGACTATATCAATTCATAAGTCAAAATGTTTAAAACAAATGTAAATAACTAATAAAAATGAGAGAAATATTTTGAATAGCATTAAGATTATGGTTATTTTCGCTAACGTCTCTTATATTATAATTTTTTCATGAACAAATCTAAACTATAATTTTATCGATTATAATCTCTAATTATTCTCGCTTTGATATTTTAGTATTAACGTTTGTTAAAATTAATCTTTTTCAGATTTATTAAATGATACTTATATCCTTATGTAAAAGTTTAAAATATTTTTTTAATCTTTTATTACTTATTAGTTTAAAACACTTGTACCCTTTTATTAATTTTTTATTAGAATAACAAATTAAGTAATAAAAGATAAATTTTATTTTAAAATTTTACATAAGGGTACAGGTGTCATTTAATAAATTTAAAATTTTAACTTTATAAAAAAATTGATAGAACTAAACGTCAGAACTAAAATGTCAAACATAAATAGTTTAGGAACTAAATTGATAAAATTATAGTTTGAGATTATTCATGAAAAATTATTATAATAAAGAGGGTGTTAGCGATAATAACTCTTAAGATTAATCATCATGAATACAAAATTATGCATAGATCGTAACGTCTAAATTAATTAAGAGCTTGGGAATAATAAGATCAATGGCATCTTTGTTGTGATGTCAATGAACATGTAACAATTGGTTGGTAGAATTTGTTAGTGGAACATCCAAAATATAAATGTTTCTTACTGTTTGATGGAAGTTCTAACTCTAAAATTCTTCATCTCCAACAGACTTATAAAAAAATCAGTTGGTTTAACCCCATAAAAGATCAATTGTCTCAAAAAATAGTTTTACTATAACTACTCTTACTCTTAGTTATCAGTAGCTATAGTTTTTATTTTGCTTTAAGTTATTCTTGAATTTATTAAATATTAAGAAAATTAAGCTCAATCTTTTTACGCTCTGTATGTCGTGCTAATAATCTTTTGAATATAATTATTTACAAATATATATATA
>LTAE01013143.1:0-12947 GCA_001647135.1 Pontederia paniculata
TAGGTTGTATGTGTGAAACCTCTGATCGCCCACTGTTCTTCATCGGGCGACCTCTCCTCTTCAGCCCTTGTCCTTCGGTCGTCCTGTCAATATCTTCAGTCGACCATTCAGTCTTTGACTTCACTTCTTAAATCTTTGCCTCCAACATTGATCGACCACTTCATATACTTTGGACGACCACTACACACATAGTGTTCTTCTGATATGTCTTCTATGTTCATAAGTCGTTTGTTTCTTAACTTCGTTCGACCTATGATGCTCTGAACCTAAATATCCTATATTTTAGAAATCAGCTCAACAAGTTCATTAGTCCAAACTAAGTTCCCTCACAAATTTGTGATCATCAAAATAATCTCGGGATCCTAGATTCAACAGTCTTTTCGGTCGCCCGTTTATTCTTTACTGAATTCCTCGGATGCCCTCTCTTTCTTAATGACATCTTTTGGGCGCCCACTTATTCTTCACCGAATACCTCGGACGTCTTTTTTGTCTTCTGACATTCTTCTGTCATGCTTTGGTCGTCCTTTGACAACTTTCAGTTATATCAGATGACCTCTCTTCTCTTCTGTCAACTTCTCCGGTCGTCCGCTGTTTACACCCAAACACATTGGATGACCTAACTTGACTTATCTTCTTTCTATTTACTTCACTGGTCGTCCGCTGATTTAACTCGGGCGGCATCTCCTCCTTTTTCTGAATACTTTTGTCATCCAATGCTTTCATACTGAAAGGTTTGGACGACCTTTATTGTTCTACAGAAATCATTGGATGTCCACTGTTTTTCACTAAGACTCCGTGGATGACCTCTCTGACTTCTCTTCAACTTGTGCACTCCACTGGGGTCGTCCATTGATCTGACTTTGATGCTTTCAGACGACCTTTATCTTTAATAGGGATACTTCGGTTGACCATAGAAATCTGCGGACGACTTCTTTTTAGTTATGCATTCTCTTGGTCGTCCAAGGCTTTAATCATGAAGCTCTTGGACGACCTTTCTTTCCATCTGGGATACTTCGGTCGTCCACTATTTTCTCCCTGAAATCTTCGGACGACCTCTCCTGCCTTCACTTTAAGAATAACTTTTGTCATCCTCTTCATAGGGCGTCCACTTAACCTTGGAGTGCTCGTTCTTCAACCTTTGTACTGTTGTCTTCAAACCTTCAGACGTCCACTTATTTTCACTGGGCGACCTCTCTAGCTCGACTGTGTCTTCGGTCATCCATCAACCAACTTCAGTCGACCATTTAGTACTTGGTTTCATATCTTCAGTCTTTGCTCCTCACTTCGGTCGACCTTTTCACATCCTTAGGACGCCCGCTTCATACATAGGATTTTTCTTCAAATCTTCTTTGTACATAGGTCGTCCATTGTTCGACTTCGGTCAACCTATTACTGATTGAACATAAATAATTTGTCTTCTACAAATCAAATCAAAGATCATTAGTACAAACTAAGCTTCCTCATAGATTTATGACCATCAAAATAATCTCGGGATCCTAGATTCAATAGAATTTGTAGCTGGGGGCTAATGGAGCTGTTGGAGGACCTCGAAGCAGAAGGCATGGTGCCAGAGAAGACACCGAGAGAGGATGCTACGAATGCGGCATCCTGCATGCATGCATGTGTACGTGGAAAGTAAGGAGGAGATGGTTGATTTGGCGGCAGGTGCTCCAATGCAGCCTTCGGTCGTCGGCGCAGAGGACGACGCTATCGACGGATAGTAGCCAACGGTCCAGAGTCGGACCTCGATCAGCATTGTCTCATGCTGGCAGCTGCTTACCTCCGGTGCTTGGTTGAAATAAATGAAACAAGGGATAAGTTGTTGCTGGTAAGTGCATGTGATGTGCTCGACGACTTCTTTGAATTTCAGGAACACGTAGAAGGCATGGACGATGGACAGGAGAAGTAGCCGGTGAAAGAGACTCCAGCGGCCGAGGAGAAGGAGAAGAAGCTGGCAGATGAGAAGAGACCGGTGGGAAAAAGTCCGAGCATGGCAGAGGAGGCGCTTCAGATGCATGACTGATCGCTGATGGAGAAGGACGTCAAGGGACGTCGCATGCTATAGGGAAGAAGCCCAGAACGGGTGCGGCTGCAGCAACAAGCACACACTCAACATCAGCAATGGCTGAAAGCTGATGGGCAGATGCGCTCGGGCAGGAGAAGAGTTGAGGTGGCGAGGATCTAGAGAAGAGGACATCATCGAGGATGGAGAAGGTCATCTCTGTTGAGTTAGAGGCGCACGAGAAGGAAGAGAGTGAGGGAATCCTACAGAACGCTGAGGTCACAAATAAGCGCTAGGAGCGGGGTGCTCTAGATGCAGAAAGTTTTTTGTGTCGGCAGGTTCTAACAGGAAGAGAGTACTCTCAAGGTCTGAGGAGGAAACCGTGTCGGAGGATTGACATGATGCTGCAGGTCGGAGTTAGTGTCTGTGTCGAAGGACTGACATGATGCTACATTCGATCGACATTGCTGCACACGACACTGGTCAGGTGAGCCTACCTATTGGTGGTCGAGTTCATCGACTATGTCTCGACGATCGACTAGTGGGTGATGAGAACTACGCGAGGTGTGTAGCACAACACTGATCAGGTGAGCCTACCTGTGGATGGCCGAATTCATTGACTGTGTGACGATGATTGATTAGTGGACAGAAAGGACTACACGGGGTGCATAGTTAGCGCACACGTAAGGAGGGCAGCAAGGCGGTGGTCGCGGTACACGGACATCGAGGCCAATCCGATCCAGCTTCGGAAGGAGGAGCGCAGCAGAATTCCAAGGTGGGGGGCGCGACCTCAGCAAGAGGACATACTCGAAGGACTGTAGTATTTCCCCCTCTAGCTGTAGATCAGATTGAGGATTGACCGCGGTGACAAATTCCTTTGAAGCTATGAAGTTAAGTCAAGATTAAGGGGGAGTATGTTGGAACTTTAATCTTGATTGGAGTTGATTCGTATTAGGATTAAAAGATTTGGATTTTGATTAGAAGCAGAGTTAGTTTGTTAGTGAGAATAGTATTTATCTTCTAATCAAAGATGGACTCTTGTGTTATAAATATGGCTCTGTCGATTAATAAAAAGTATGAATTAAGAGTTCATGTAAACTTTCATCTCTATTTTTGGTTACCTCTCCTCCGGTCCTATACGCCATCTTCTGCATCGACGTCGTCGGTGCCAACAAATTCTACAATCGTCGTCTGGCGCTGCGCCTCGGTCCGCGAATGGGAGGCCGCCGCCTTCAAAGGTCGGGGATGAGGAGGAGGAGATAGCCGACGGACGTCAAAGAGGTACCTACGCGGCGGATGGGCGGCTCTTGAGTGGCGCAGCGTAGCACAAAGAAGCTCCGGAAGAAGACGAGAAAAGGTATCGAGTATATGAGTTATCAACTTATCAATTACCGAAAATGTTGTACATAAAAAGGTGAGGAATAAAATTTTGTTCGTAAAATTGATATCTCCAACATGCAAATGATGAATTTGAGAATGAGACATGTTTCATGTAAACTTCTGGACTTTAAAATTCTCTCTCTCGGTCAGAAAAAACTATATAGAGGCTGTAAAAGATTTCCTAACTCTAAATTAAGAGTTTTTTAAAATAAAATTATTCTTTGTAATAACTTTTTATATTTTTTTAAATTCATTCGAGCATTCCACTTTATATTATTCTAGTTTTTGATATATAGAATATTTTGACTTGACGAAATTTTGAAGTTCTTTATTGGTTTATATATTTCATCTTATTTTATAGTATCATCTATTTATTTTTTATTCATTCATTTGATCTTTTTTGTCCTGATTTTTTCGAGTAATGACAAATAAAAAATAGGAAAACACTAAAACGAGGATAAAGAGAGAGCAAGAGCTACAAATTTTAACATTTGATGTGAGTAAAATATAATCGATTTCCTTGATTAATGCGTTGTGATTTTAACGATGCGACCATGAATGTCGCTATTGATACTAAACTTGGTCTTGGGTGTGGCTTGGACTTGGTCATGAGATCCTAATGCACTATGCTAGGATGTTACACCCTCGCAAGTGAGAAGCTAACGTGAGGGAGGAAAAGGTTGTTGCATAAGATGTCAAGGCATTATCTAAACATCAGTTTGGTGAGGACATCAACAATTTGGTCCTTGGACGAGATGATCCGAATAGATAATCTTTGATGTACCACTTCATCTCGAACAAGATGGAAGCAACTTCTATATGCTTTTGTTTGGGCATGAAAGTTGGGTTTGCAAAGAAATTCATTGGCCCGATGTTATCACATTATATAATCAATGGTGTTGTTTGTTGAATGTCAAGTTATGTGAGGAGAAAATGAATCTAAATCAACTCGGCGACGGTGTATGCGAGAGTTGTATATTTAGATTATGTTGAAGATTTGACCACATTCCATTGTTTCTTTGCAAACTATGATAGAGGTTGTCACCTAGGTAGATAGCATATCCGCCGACTGGTTTATGATCACCTAAACACCCTTACCCATTTTGCGTCTGAATAGTTAGAGAGTTGAATAGAGCTGGATGGAATTATGTGTAGAATAAATGGGTGTTGCCTTGAGTACCGCGAAATTTGATTGAATGCAAACCAATGTTCTTTAAAGGGGTCATGCATGAATTACAATGAATCACAAAGGCAATGCTCGACCTCATCATTGTTAAATATTACAAGGCTCCAACTACCTATCTATGCATTGTCGCATCAATACACGTTATTGATCATAGGAATAAGACGGGTTGAAGAAGCAAGTGGATAGTGAACAAGTTTTGAGTTGATAATGTTTTTTCTTCATAAGTGGTCTTGGAGATATTTGAATTAGGAGAGAATAAGGCCGTTAGGAGTGTTAAGTACTTCTGTACCAAGGAAGAAATGGTTATGGCTGAGGTCTTTCACAACAAATGATTTGTTGAGATGTTGAATCATCTGGTCAACAAGTGTTGAGTTGTTGGTTGTTATAATAATGTAGTTGGCATAGATAAGGTCATAGGAATTAAATATATGGGTTCTGAAAATGAATAATGATATGTCTACGAAAGAGCTGTTAAAGCCAAAGGATTGAAGGACACTGACAAGAGTATGTAACCAAGCCCGAGGAGCTTGTTTTAGGCCATGCAATATTTTCACAAAAGACAAACATGATTTGGGTGTGTGGGATTTACAAAATCTCGAGGTTGAGCGATGTAAAGAATTTCATATCGAGTGCCAAGCATAAAGGCATTGCTAATATCTAACTAATGGATTGACCATTTGCGAGAGAGTGCAAGGGATATGAAGAGATGCATGGTGGTTGGTTATATGAGGGGGCTAAAGGTTTCTTGATAATCGTCAATAACTTATGGATGATTCCTTCAAGCTTATAATTGGGGCGAAATAACCATCTATAATTGATCACATGGATATGTGGTTTACATGAAACTAAGAACCAAGTGTGATTATAGAACAAAGCATTAAATATTTGACATAGCCTTTTAATAATTTGGAAATTTCTTGGTAGACATAAAAGTTGTTGGAGGCATTAGGTTGTTGGTGGATGTCAGGTTAGTGTCTTGAGATCAGTCAGTAGACGATATTTTATGAGTTTCCAAAGTCAAAGATTAACTGGAGATGGAGTTCAGCTATTATAAGAAGAAGCATTAGGATATGATGGATGGTGAATGGGATGCAGAGGGGCTCAAGTTTGGATGATGATGTGAGACATATAGGACCATTTGGCATAGAGCTTGATGTAACAAAAAGCCACTGGACATTAGTTGGGAGAACTAAAGGTTTATTTGGTAGGACCAGTATGAGTTGAGGTGCCAAATGGAAAAGATGAGTCATCAAAGCTGACATGTCAAACGATGAAGAACTTTATGAAATGAATGTTAAGACAAAAAAAACCCATATGTTCTGAATGGGTTCCCTGAAAAATCACAAATATATGTCTGTTATAAGGTCGAGTGAGAAGAAAAGTTGAACAACTAAAAGTCCGAAGGGTTTTGTAGTCAGGGTAAGAACTTAAAAGCAGTTGATGTAGAGTGAAGTTGCCAATGATTTGTTAAGGCAATCCGTTAATAAAATAAAATGAAGTTTCGAGGCATAGTGCCAAAAATATGTAGGAATAAAGGTGTGGGTTAACAAGGAGAGAGCAAGTTCAATCGTTTGGAAAATGCTTCTGTCTTCAGAGGCATTTTGTTGATGAATGTATGCACAAGTTATTCGTTGTCAAATACTAAAATTTTCTAGATAATGATGAAGCGCAAGAAGCTATGCACCACAATATGTTTGAAGTGACAAGAACTCATTCCATTGAGAAGAAATAGCGTGTAGTTCATGATATTTTGTATGTGTTGATTTTGATGTGTTGAGCTATCTATTATCATATCTTCGGTGGAGGGTTGAGACCGAGAGGAAGAACTCATTCCTTTGAGGAGAAATAGTATTTAGTTCTTATTCATGTTATCTTGTAGTTGTCTTGTTATTCACATCTATGTTCACTACAAGAAATATGACTTTTAGTGACCAAAAGTAATGAAGAGAAGTAATTATGGATGTTAAAACTCATTATTTACGACCAAAAATTAATATGGTCGTCAACAATAACGTCCATAAAAAAATAGTCATTAAAACATTATTGTTGGTCGTTAAAAGAAGTTAATGGTGTCCAATTATTTTTTTGGTCGTTAATTATAGACCAATAACGACGATAAAAAAATAGTATCGTTAATAATTTATATAATAACGATAAGATTTTTAAGTTTGTTGTTAATAATAAATTTGTGAAACACATAATTTTTTACCTTGCTGGATGCCCTAGTCATTACTGTTGCATAGGCTCTTCCTCTCTACGTTGCAACGGTTCCTGTTCCTCCCGTGTCGGCGAGTTCCCTATGTCTCTGCTCCTACAGCGAGTTCCGTGCGTCGCTGCTCCTCCGATATTCCTCTCTCTCTCACTCAGGGGGACGCCTCGCGCGGCGTCCCTTCACAGGGAGGCCTCGCGAAGGCGTCTCTACGTGCTGGGAGGCCTCTTGTAGGCCTCCCTACGCGCGGCATTCCTGCGCGCAGGGAGGCCTCGCGCATGCCTCCCTGCGCGCGATGACGCTGCTAACGGCGTTCCTGCGTGCAGGGAGGCCTGCGCGAGGCCTTCTTGCACGTCGGGACGCTGCGCGCAGGTGCTGATCGGATTCCTGATGGTCTCCATGTTTGCGATACTGAGGAACATGGTCAAGAGCGATCACTTCGACACGGTCAAGGTTGGTATTGTTTATTTTTATGTGTCAGCTTTTCTTGTTTTTTTTTCCTTTTTATTTTCGTGTAGTTCTTCTGTTGAACTGGATCTTGTTGCTATACTGCTTCCTTTGATCCTTGCATGTTGCTTGTTAGTTGTCCCTTATCAAATTTAGTGTTGAAAATATTTGATCTCTGAACTTGCTATTTAATTACTGAGAATAGTGATACTTGTGATCGATCAATAATTCATAGCTGAGATTTATGAACTTAGTTACCTTTAGTCCTTTCTTTCCCAAGTTAGGATTTGATCACTTATGATCTGTTGTTTGTCTAAATAATTGGAAAGTTGAACCATTCAGTACAGGTAGCTGCGGCATCATTGACTATTTCTTCTTTGTGATGTTTGAAATTGAGAAATAGAAGTCCTGCTTTATCCCTATTGATAATGATAATGCAGGGGTTTAGTTCATCCTCTACAATCTATTCCAGGTTTTTTATTATTATTCATCCACATACTATAGTGAATTTCTTATCTATGATATCTACAAGGTATAAAATCAGAATTGTGTCATAGGCAAGTAGCCAGGGATTAAATTCTTGAAGTCACCAATTTAGCCAATTCTTGAAGTAAATAGTTAATGGCTCCAATTTGCTCTAAATTTTTCAGTCTATTTACCTCTCCGCTCAATATTAGTAAGGTGCAAATAGCCTTCATCATCAATGGGTCTAGACCAAAATAAAAATTGCCTCAAGATAATTTTGTTTGGTCAATGGCGTGAAGAAGAAGTCACAATCGATTGAACTTGTATTGATTGCCCCAATGCATGTATAATATAATTGGTACCTTTAGTGCTAATAGATATACATGTTCTTAGATGAATAATGTAAACCCTAAATTTTTTTCCTATAGCACTTATTAATATTCCTCATTAATACTTTTAAGATAAACATTGCATCTTTGTTTCAAACAAGTAGTTGACTTTTGATATTCTTGATGTAATGAATTCTCCATTCTACTTGTATTGTTTGCCATTATAAGATCTATGTGTTAGGCTAAAAATATACATACTAATGTCTCCCAAAATAGGAAGCTGAATAAGCATTTTTTAGTTTAGATGTATGGTCGATAAAAGCAAGAGATATATAGATTATCTTCAAGTTCATGCAAAAAGGAAAGGAACCCGACTTTTGTAGATATTTCCATATATTTATTAATTACTTTAGTTTGTATAATTGCATGATTGCTTTTGTAAATTTATGAAATCCTGCTTAGTGTCTGCGCATTTTCACAAAATTAGGCATGTTCACTGTTGCTCATTCAAAACTAACTCCAGTTCATTATTGTACATTTTATTTTGGAGATCATTTATTAATGATATCTTAATTTTTATTTATAGGGAGGTAAAGATGGTAATCCTCTAGATGTTGCAACTATTTTCTTTGATACTCGCAAGAAAGATAATAAGCTTGTTGAGGCTAAGACTATTGAAAGATATGTAAGCGTGATACAAATTTTTCATTTAATTTGTGTGAAAAGATGAATTAATATTTTTTTTATCTTTGACATATTTTCAGGCTGAAATTCAAGATATTGTGCAAGCTGAACCTACACTTCCTCCATTAGAAGTAGTAGAGCGTTGTTTTGGACCTAAAAAATGTAGCCATGTAATTTTGTTTTGGAAGTGTCTTCTTTTTAGTCATTTGAGATTATATGTAAACTTTGAGTTATATATGTTGCATATTGAATGGTTGATTTTAATATTATGTGAATGTTGAATTTTAATATTAACGTGAATGAACTTTATTGCTAATGTTATATGTGCAATTGTAGTTAAGTTGTTTCTTATGTTTATTGCATGGATTGTCAAATATACATAATTTAATATTTTTTAAAATGTGAAATTAACAATATGGTATTTACCATTAAATGAAAAAAAATGTATATAAGAACTATAAAACTAGTCCTTAATGGCTTTTATGATGAAACAAACTAATAATTAAATATTCTCATTAATGACTAGTATATATGTCCCTAAATATCTTGTGATGACTAGTCCACTGGTCCTTAAAAGTTATAAAAGGGACCAATTTTCTAGTCCCTATTAATATTTTAGTGAAAAGAAATAAGTTTCCCTAAAACGAATTAGCGGCTATTATTTAAATCTGGTTGTTACTGACTTTTAGCGGCGGAGCCTATAACGAAGAGATGCGACCAGATTTTTCTTGTCGTAAATGACTATCAACGACCAGATGATAACATACAATGACTCCAAAACTCTTTGTAAATAACTCATTTTCTTGTAGTGGTTGCAACCTGTCTCGAGAGGGAAGGATATGTTGCATGAGCACTATAAGGATCCGAGAGGGGAGTAAGGCTTTATGAGGTGTGGTTTCCATTCCACTTTTACAAGGTTAGACAGAGAGGGAGAACCCCTTTGTCTAAGGGATTTGTCTAAGGCCAAGAGGTTCCCATGAATACCTAGAGTTGATTAGAGAGGGGTTATTCATAGTATCGAGAGATTGTCTGCAAGAAGCCCTTAGGGATTTAAGTTCAAGCCTTGACTGCGAGAGTAGCTAGGTTTCTTATCTAAATATCTCAATTCAACATTATTTGAGCTTCGTATGTTCATTAGCAAATATAGTTCGAAAATGATTCTCATGTCCCAGCTATTTTCCATATTCGAGTGATTCATCTTTCTTCATAACGGTTCTGTTTTTGCTCATTTAAAATATTAAACTACCAAAAAAAATTATTTTCCTTTTTTAGATTTTAGTTCTATTTCATCTAAATTTCTGCACAGACTATTATTCTTCTTGATTTCGATTCGTGGTAGAATAGAGTGATTGCATTGTGAAATTCTAATTTTCCTGCGGATTCAATCCTAAAATACTACAAGGATAACCGTATACTTGTGATTGGAGTTGTGTGTTTAGATTAATTTTAAGACTTGTTGATAATCTATTTTTGTTCGGCTGCCCCTAGGTCCAGAACTGTCAACCTTGACGTTCTGAAACTTGGTGCCACTCCTTTTAGGGACACACAATTTTACCTCATCATGCCCCCATAGTAATTACCGTAGGTTGCGTCGATCCTTAACAATAATATAATTTCGTGAAAATTTGATAAAGCAATCATTATCATGTGTAAATTGTCTTATGGAGAGTAAAGGCTTGGAAGGTGATTGCACATGTAGACTTATTGAGGTATAGAAGTAGAGAGGAAGATGGGTAGAGGTACAACATGTATGCTTAATATTTAACAATGTACCATTACCGACCTCAAGGTTGTAGAGCGAGAGGAAGAATAATCATAAAGAACACTCATACATATATCATAAAGACTCCATGTATAAATAGGTTATCAATTAAAAGACGTATATCTCAATAATTCATTTAACATATAACATCATCTCTTGACATAATCATAAATCATAATGATAATGGCATCATTTTCATAATCCTAAGGCATTTGCATAACTTACGGACATTTCATAAGATCAGACATTACATACATGAAATATATAAGTGCCTAGGTGACTTATGTTCAAATTCATCGTTCATAGCATTGTTTGTATCTTGACCATATAGCATGAAACATTTGCATAATATAAGCTTGACATTTAACATTACATCATGAAACATTACATACATGGAACATATGAGAAACTAAGCATCTTATGTTCACATTTATCATTCTTACATTTTTCATCTTTACATAATTAGTCATATGATCCATTTGAGTTCTCTTTGACTCACATCATTCTCATTATTATTATCATAATCATAGGCCAATTATTATCTTTGCATGAAAAGTCTCGGGTAACATCAACCCATTAATAATGGCTAGCTAGACCAACCCTTCTCTAGGGTCCATATTGGAAAGCACGCCCACTATACCTAGTGAGTGGACCGCCTCCCGAGAAATGCCTTCGGCTACTTCCCCCATGACTGATGCGCCTCGACTAATTCAACATGCTTCATTTTATTTACAATACATCAAATGTAGGAAACAATCTTATGATTTTAACCTAATTATGACTTTGCATGCATTTCAATATCTAAGTGTATCGCAAGCATCAAACATAGTTGTCCTACCCTAATAGCAAGATATTACATAATAACAATTAAGAGGATAAGAGCACAAGTCACAAGGGTCAATTAATAAATTAACCTAAGCATTTCACATAATCGAATGATAATGCATGACATATATTGGTGCAATAGCAATTAGAAGATTAATGACATTAATCATCATCATGGTCCATTAACAACCCTACATAGTCATAACATATACATTACCAATAATATAGTCCATTAAATAATTAACAGGAATATTAAAGGGAAATAACATGTGCTACAGGTCATCAAAGTGTGCTACGGTTGGAAACATGTGCGCTACGATCATATAGGGGTTCTCTACAAGTGCACGAAGGTTCCACAAAGCGAAGTTATAGCATGGTCGTAGTCAGACTTTGTTCGTTATTCAAAAGAATTCGATAGAAACGAATTTTGCTACGGCCATAGACCGCGCTACGAATTCAATGGTGCACTACGGTTAATCAAGTGCGCTACAGACTCCAAATGGACCATTATGGCCCCTTTGAGCGCTGCTACGGTTGCACGCGCCCACTACGGGGTGCCCGTAGTAAGCCCATACTCACTACGGGAAATAACATGCGTTATAGGTCATCAAAGTGCGCTACAGTTGGAAACATGTAAGCTACGGTCATATAGGGGTTCGCTACGGGTGCACGAGGGTTCCACAAAGCGAGGTCATAGCAGGGTCGTAGTCATACTCTGTTCACTATTCAAAATAATTCGATAGATGGATTTTGCTACGACCATAGACTGCGCTACGGTTTCAATGGTGCACTATGGTTAATCGAGTGCGCTATGGACTCCAAATGGACCGCTATGGCCCCTTTAAGGGCCGCTACGATTGCATGTGCCTGCTACGGGTTGCCCATAGCGAGCCCATACTCACTACGGGTGGCCCGTAGTGAGGCCTATGGTGCTTCCTCTCCTTAAGTTCATCCGATTACATATCTGATTGGTCTCATTTCACATTTAAATTCAAATTCACCAAAAGGGAATTCACATCTAAGCTAATCCTCATGTTCTAAGGTTCATAGCATATCAATTGAGAATAGGAACATAAAGTTGTGCACACTTGACCTAAGGTTCTAATTTAGAGTTTTCCTCATATATTTTATTATTCATAACATTGTGAAATCATTGTTGGCCCAGGTGAGACACAACACGGACAACAGCAGAGGAAAAAAAACAGAGGAGAAAAGTTCACATATAACTTAACAGAAGGAGATTAATTTTGTTGATTGGCCAACACCAGAATTTATAGCACAAAGAAGATAGTTTAATCTGAAAACTAATTCTATCCTAAACTCAAAAGATAAAGTCCTAATCAAAACAAAAAAAAACTAATCCAAACTAATCTAATCTAAGATAAGATAAGATCTAATCTAATCTAATCTAATCTAATCTAATCTCTCTCAAACTTCACCATGTCAAGATTAGATCCTAACATACTCCTCCCTAATCTTGACATTCTTTCAAATCATTCATTCCAAGCAAGTAGCGCATTGTTGCCATCTTCACTGCTGGTAGCGTTTTCGAAAGCACATCCGCTCACCGCTCTTCCGTGCGCACAAACTCAACTTTAATTTGACCCTTATCAACACATGCTCGGATGAAGTGGAACTTTGTGTCTATATGCTTGCTT
>LTAE01013144.1:0-12946 GCA_001647135.1 Pontederia paniculata
CTCCATATGCACTCTTAATACTGGTCGACCTCTATATATCTTTGGTCGACAGTTTATGCTTCACTGTTGCTCACATGCTCTCCTCCTCTGATACTTGGTCGACCGCTTATATTATTAGAACGCCCAGTGCACACATATGGTTCTTCATGATATATTTTACATGTGCAGTGGTCGTCCATTCCTTCAGCTCAGGTCGACAGCTGTACTGAATTTGACTATGTTCTGTTACAGAAATCAGCTCAAACAAGTTCATCAATACAGACTGAGTTCACTTACAAATTTGTGATCATTCAAAACATTCTCAGACTGAGTTCAACAATTATTCGTTTATATTTTCCTATATATGCACGGAAGTCCAATCCCAAAAGAGAAAACCTAGTTGATTCTATTTCAAATTTGATTTTTTTTGACACGATATTATTTCTTGAATTGGATCAATTTTTTTTCTAAATCCGACTACTTTTCTAATTGACATTGAAATTAAAAAAAAACATACTTTGCGATCAGTTTTCAAAAAAAAAATCCTCGTCTTCCTAGAATACCCTCAACTTATCTGGAAAAATGATTCAGAACTCCCTCGTTCTCGAGGGTGTTATTGTAACTCCAACTACGCCCTGGGCAAACCGACCTTTTCCACCTATCCAACTTTTTTTATTATATTAATATAATATTAGACATCACGGATCCCAACACCGACGTACGACAGCGGTCCGCTTACCGCCTTCAATGGAAGGGAAATTTGAACCGCTTCGTCTCCCAAAAAAATCAAAGAAAAAAAGAAAAAGATTTATTCCTCAGTTTCTATCTCTATCTCTCACTCTAACGACCGTTAAGTCACCTAACGCGATCTAACCCCAAAATCTAACTCTGGTTTTGGATTTCTTGGCCCCCAAGATCGCCGCCGTTGTGAACGAACCCTAATCCGTCCCCTCTGGTCAGATCAGATGAAGCGAACCAACGCCGTGGCCGCCGACGGCAGCCCGCTGAAGCGGGCGAAGCGCCCGCGGAGGGTAACCGCCGGAATCCAGAGCTTTGCGCTGTTTCCGTCCGGCGTCGTCGTCGACGGGCCGTTCCGGTGGTCCGTGAGGACTTTCGTGTCTAATATGTCTCAGATCTCGTCCCCGTCGGTCTCCCAGCTAAGGACGTGGCGGATCGCGTTGCGGATCGGCGACGAGGAGGACGCCGACGCGGATCTCGTGGAGCTCGACGTCGTCGAGGAGGACGTCGAGCGTTCCAGGAACGTCTATTGCGATCATTGCAGGGTCGTCGGTGGGTTCTCTCGACCTCGCCGGTTTTTTTTATTATTACTTTTACGGTTTCTACACGCTTTATGGACAAGTGCACGGGCTTCAGGTTGTTTGCTTCTTGTCCACGTCTTTGTTTTGGAAAAAAAATATTTCGACGGATATTATTTTTTAATAATATAATTAATAAACCTGTAATTTTATTATTTCGTGTTTAACAAAAAAATTATTTAAAAGAATATAATAATCATTATAATACAAACATTTCTTTCTATTTTTTTTTGAATTGTTAAAATTTATGACGTGCGATTAAAAAGATCAATCTATTTTAAGAATTAACCTATGAAATTTACTGAACTGGAAATTTTGTAACGGAACAGGATGGAGTTGGATTCCAGTGTGCTCCAAGCGATACCATTTCATAATCCGGAACGAGGGAAACCCTGCTTCTACGGGACACCGGACCTGCTGCCGCTGCGGGGCTCTGTGGCACTTCTCAGAATCAAGGTCTGGACTTTCTCTGCGTGCTGAAAAGTGTTATTAGAACTGTGAACAAAGGAGAAGAGAGTTGTTTTTAGGTGTGTACCATAAATTGGCATTCTTGACGTTTTCGTCTGTCTACAGTCATCCCTGTAACCATGAGATGACTGCCGTTGACCTGGAAGATTGGGCATACCTCCAGTTGGAAGATACTACTCATTTGCTTCATGGCGTTGTCCATGCAAATGGATACGGCCATCTCGTCAGGGTCAATGGCCGCGAGGGTGGCTCCAGAATCCTCACGGGTTGTGATCTGATGGGGTTTTGGGATCGACTGTGTAAATTGCTACATGTCAGGTATGCTTGTTTGTTTCTTCTTCATATCAGAGTTTATGATGTTGAGGGGAGTGTTTCTTCAATGCTACTTTCATCACCCAATGTGATAGAACAAATTTAACAGAAACAACGTTCAGCTCCCTAAAAAAAGGGAAAACAAAGAACGTTCAGCAGTATATAGAACTGGAAGCAAATCATAATAGTGGAAAGACTGACTAATCTCTTGCAGTTTATGATAATAAAATTTTCGACCTACTCCACTTAGTATTGTTTGATTCTAAAGCCTAGCCCTCAAGTGATCTTAACGCTCATCGGTTCAAGTTAAAGTGCAAATTTTCATGAAAGTTTGCTGCATACGAAACACAAGTTAAATTTATTTATTTCTGTGAGCCGAGTGTGGTTGGTTGCTATTATATCAGACCAAAGAAGATATACAAAACTAAATTGCTGTATAGCTCATTGTGATGAAATATAAATTACCTCTGTTGCTTCAGTGATGGGTCAAGATAACTCTTGTAAATACAACAAAACACCTAATAGGTAGAATGCAATTATTATTATATATTTTATAGGCAATGCCTAAGCAATTGCTACAACAATATTTAGCTAAAACTTGTGTTACCTAAAATAGGGATGGAGCTTAATTTTAAGGTCCATATTATTTTGACTACAAAACGTTTTACGAGCCCTAAAATTAAAATGTAATAATATCTAGTTGGTGTTGTGCACTATTTGCTCAAATAATAATATACTTATGTAAAGTGCACTACTCACTGTGTTATATTCCAAGCAATTCAGCTAACTGAAACTTTTTTTAATAAGCGAACTGAACTGAAACATCTTTTAACAGAAAGGTGAGCGTCATGGATGCTTCCAAGAAGTATGGTATGGAGTACCGGCTCCTCCATGCAGTGACTTCAAGTCATTCTTGGTATGGAGATTGGGGTTACCATTTCGGTGGTGGCAGTTTTGCTATCACAGCCGAAGCCTACCAAAACTCTCTGGATAATCTTTCCAACATCCCATTATCTCTTTTCTCTGCCCAGCAGCATCAGAAGAAGTTGTGCAATATGATTCAATTGTATATTTGGTTATCAGATCATAAACTAAAGACAGTGAAGGACTTATTCTGTTTCATTACTAAGCTCATTCAACAATGCCATGATAAAGACAAACCTTCAATGGAGGCGAAACAATCGTCCGAGACATGGCCAGGCCACCATATTTTGCATGCATGGTCAGAGCAAGAGGTAAGACATGCAGAAAAGTTAATAATGAAGATTCTTCAAGCTGTTAATGGGTCTAAATGGGTAACCTGGCGAGATCTCAAACGTGCAACCTTCCGATCCATTGGAGCAAAGGGCCTTCTGGATTATTGCCTTAAACAATTAGAGGGTAAATCAACCGATGAAGAATTAATTGTTTCTGTTAGATACAATGATGAGACAAGCTCCATTGAATACAGGTAATAGCTTTGGGACCCCATTAATATAATTACCTTAGTAGAAGTCAAGTTGATTATTTCAACTCTGCAGATTGGAAACTGCTGCAAGCAATCGGCTTTCTTCTGTACAATGTCCTAAGCGTCCCCAGAAGGGGCATCTTATTAGCAACATCAAGTTCTTTTACAATATCCTTCTCAATCCTGCAACAATGCATCCATACAAACCACAGTCAACTTGGGCGTCTGCTCAAAGCTCTGCACAGAAGCTTCTTGATTGCAAGCAATTCATCAAGCATTATGATGATAATAATGGTTTGATAGCTTCAGATCTGCCAGCACTTCAGATGTGGTGCAATTTGGAGATTGTTGACCACCCAAAGAACTACTCAGTTCCTCCGGAACTTCTGATGCTTCCTGTAACTGCCACAGTTGCAGACCTCAAGCATGAAGCAACGAAGGGTTTCCAGGAAACATACCTGATTTTTCAAAGATTGCAAGTGCAACAGCTAGTAAATTACGAAGCCATTAGTGATGCTACCCAAGTTCACTTTCTTCTTGGGAAGATTGATTTCTGCCAAGTTCGAGGACGATGTTACGATTCTGATTATTTATTTAAACAGTTCCTGACAGAGAAGGGAACAGAGAATTGGACTGTAGAGTGTGCTTGTGGAGCTAAAGATGATGATGGTGAGAGAATGTTAGCATGTGACGTATGTGGTGTTTGGCAACATACAAGATGCACTGGGATCAATGACTTCGATGATGTACCTTCAAAGTTTATGTGCCGATTGTGTACTCAAAAACCAAAGCGTCGTCGTGGTGCCAGTAGAAGAATGTATGAGCAAAGCACCTCAAGTGAGAGTTGACAAAACAGTTTGATGTCACAAACACCTAGAAGAGTCAAACACAAACATCTGATGGTAGCAGTGTAAATTATGTAAATATTCTGCATATAGAAATGTAAACAGATGGCTTTGATGGCCTCAATACATAAAATTGTTATCCTTTTGTAGTGATTGTCAAACATCTGCTCCAGGGTTTCCCTTGCTTATGATGAAAAAAGAATAAACTGTTGACCCAAAAGAACTTAATGGAAAATATAATGAGAATTGCTGGCTTTAATGACCTGAATGCACATAAATTTCTTTTGCTCTTAATTATCGACAAATAGTGCTCCAGGTTTTCCATTGCTTAAGATGAAGAAAATTAACAATGGAGAATAAATTGTAATTTGCTGCATAATAAGGAACATAAAATGCAAAGTACAAATTGTATTAATTAAAATTGTTGATTAAATAAACACGAAAAAACTTGTAAGCATTCCTCACAAGAAACTTTGTAAGTAATAAATGATTACTGTTTGTTATTAATTTCAACATGCACGTAAATATATTGAACCTTTTAAAAAATATATACTGGAAATTTGCAACGTGCACTGTGAAAATATTTCAATCATACCTTTGCTATACGGCATATCTCACAAACGAGGTCCACATATTGGTGCAAGAATGAGAAATAATAAAACTGAGTACCATGACCTGGTATTTAGACACACAAAAAAAAAATGCATACTGAGTACCGACACTTAAAAACCATGATCAGATATCCAAACAGTAATTCAGTATTCACAAAACTAAAATAGGATGAGAAAAACATATTCATACATATATGCATATGAAGGATCAGATTTTAGAACCACCTGATATACAAACTCTATTTCAGTATTCACAAAACAAAAATAGGACCAGAAACAAGTAATAAGATGTGAAATTATAGTTGATGGATGCACGCAATTTGGTTCTTTTAATTTTTGTTTCCTGACACTTTGTTAACAGTATTAATTACACATTAACCGTTATAAATTCAAACTTCATTTGCAGTATAATCACCCTGCATAACAAATCACACTTTCAAGCCACACAGGGCTGTAGAATTTCACAGATATATAACACAGGCTTGTTAGTGTTTTGCTAATTGTAAATTATGAAAGCAAGTTGCATAGACGGTTGCTTGTAGACGAGAAAGATATTGCGTAATTAATGTTTGACATTCACTCATTACAAACTATGATTATCAATCTTGAAGAGCCATAATTGTCATGCCTCGAACCCGCCGCCCTAGACGCGACAATGGGTGTTGCGACCTTTCACTAATTCAAATTCAAACTCAAAAGAGACAACGGTTAGAAATAGTTCTAACGGTTCCAAAATAAAACTCTCTCGGATTTGCCAAAAATTTCAGCATGACCTTTGCTAAAAACTTATCCATGCGACAGATACAAGAGATATAATGGGCCACGCCCGACTCATATAGATTCAACATGATAGAATATAATAGAAATAAAGAGGCCAGATGCCCCAAAAAGGGAGTTTCCGCAACTCTGAACACAATAACCATAAAATGGGCTCAAGGGTCCAAAGAATAGGCTAGCATCTATGTACATAACATGAATAGGAAAGAAAAATAAGTCCACTCCTCTCCCTATCACTAATATGCATACACAACCTAATTATTTTCCTTTTTTAGCCCGGTGAGCAAGCAAGTCATCATATACTTAAGTCTCGAGGAGTAACTCTTCCTCACCCACAAAACAACAAGAATAGAGGGGTGAGCATGAAAGAGCTCAATGAAGATAATAATTTCACAAAATTTGAAAACCAACCGGAGAACAAATCCGAACGAAAATCCAATCACGAAATCCATCTCAAATGTCATACATATACTCATATCATACATAGCTTATTTTATATGGAAGTAATTGCAATCCAAATGCAAAACTTAAAACATATTATGCATGATCTAATATCTAAGTGTCATGACATCACCTCGACTCCTGCAAATCATCCACATCTCTATCATACTATCATCTCACGATGCAGGCTGTCGCCCACAAGGTGAGTGATCTGCCTCGCCGAAGCGAGCTCCACATCATACTATCATCTGACGATGCAAGACGTCGCCCGCAAGGTGAGTGATCTGCCTCGCCGAAGCTAAGCTCCACATCATACTATCGTCTCACGATGCAGGTCATTGCCCGCAAGGTGAGTGACCTGCCTCGCCTAAGCGAGCTCCATACTTCCAACTAGTGTCATCTCACGATGTAGGACGTCACCTACAAGGTGAGTGATCTATCTCGCCTAAGTGAGCTAAATCTACTATCATCTCACAATGTAGGTCGTCGCCCACAAGGTGAGTGATCTGCCTCGCCTAAGCGAGCTATATCACCTCCTCGCTCCTCCAAGAGCCATCATGCATGTTCTAATGCTATATGCATGATGTATCATGATATCATATTTCACATAGTCCATAATAAAAATATAAGTCTCCCGCATAGGATTCATATCACATAAGCACAAGTGCATTAAGAAATCCTCTAAAGTTAACATACAACAAAATCCACTGAATCCAAGGGAAAACATACACGAAATCCGTGAAAAGTAACACACAACATCATCCGTCGAATCTCGACAAATCTCGACAAATCTCATCGATAGAATCATCAAAACATCGGAAGACCGAATCCCACATCACATCACATCAGCTCAAAGACAATCACATCATTAATTTATATAATTAATGATATGAGCTAAGGAATGTATTAAGTGGTCTACCTACGGTGTGGACATATAAGTTTGTGAAATTCACTCACCTCGGCTACGCTCGACCTCGTCGGGCCTTTCGCGTCCGAGCAAATTTATGATCCGAGAACCTAATCCATCATATGGATAATTTGCATTAGTGCCCTTTCTAACATGATTTTCCGATTAACTTCATATCTATTAATTCATAAATTCAAACACATTTATATGTATTAGAATCTTATTGAATTGATCTAATTAGGTAACTATTATGCATCACATCCCAACAATTTAAATATATCTAGATTATCACATCCTTACTTAATTCTCCATAATATCACCTTACTAGATAATTGTAATTATAAACCAGTAACGGATGAAAACTATTTAATCATTTATGTCATGCTTTAGTTCAAATATTAGTTGCTGCCATATCCTCACTGAATTATTCATTTCACTTTATTATTTGTAGCCTTTTTAAACCAAGCCAGCATCAATATCTAATACCTTTATTCCTTTATTATTAATTATTCACCATCAGTTGTAGTCCATGTACATAAAATTAAATAAATTAACAATTTATCAAATCATCACAGTGCACGTTTTACAATAAGTGCAACACATACATTAAAATTGAATTAATGCAACTTCAATCTTTTGTCTACTGTTGCCCAACACCATTATTAATGTTTTATCAAATCATTGCACAATAATCCTATCCTACTGTTAATTAAATAACCACTTCTCTAAATATCAACTTAGCTTTCATTTAACCTGTAGTATAATCAACGCCAATTAATAATCCTTAAGCAACCAATTCATCCTTCTCTATCTACGTGTTAGATGTTCAAAGTCTTTTGACCACCATTCTTTCATGCAATAGTCCAAGTGGCATTATCCTACAGAAGTTAATCATTACCATAATTTGATATTTTACTTTTATATTTATAGCATCTAACCATTTATATATGTGTTTCTATGTACACATTATCCATACACACAAAGATACCAGTAAAGATGTTTACTGTGTAGTAATATTTAGATGCTTTATATTAATCGTTTACATGTTTAATTAGATATATAACAGGATATTAATTTCGGATAACCCCAAAATATAGTGTCATTTCTTCGTTTAATGCTATTTTTCGCAAAACGATTATAATACAAAATCATTGTCTATAGTTAGCACATAATTATAGTGACATCTAAACTTTGATTAACTTAATAACCATAACATGAATTAACCATCACTAATACTTCACCGGTTCCATTTAACACTTCATCATTAAATACACAAATAAAGTCCTATGGTGACGGAGTCTAAGAGAATTACCCCAGCTGGTTGTATCATGTTCCGTGATTGCCGGTGTCGTGAGAATCCGGAACAAAGTCCTATCAAAGTTACACGATGCTTCAGCCATTTGTGTTTTTACCCTTTTTCGAAGACGTGTTTGTCCTGTTGGTTTTCTCCTTCAGCCGTCTCATTCATTTTGGTGGTGGCTCGGGTACTGGAGAATCTAAATCACGCACACAGATGTACTCCGGTGACCTCTGCAGCATCAATTAGATGGTGGTTGTCGAGGCGCCGTCGAACTTGTTGATTCTAGAGCGGCGAGATGCAAATGAAAACCCCAAATCAAATACCCATAAAAACCACATCATATCGGGCATAGAATTAAGGGGCTTACTAGCGGATATGACGAACTGCTCCGGCGTGAATCCCGCGCGCGTCGAATACGAGGTTTAGGGCTCAAGCTGCACACTTTGCCTGAATCTGTCCGATGTCCACACTGATGTATGCACCTCGTCGACCTCGTGAACGTTTGCACTCTCCGATGGCGGAATAATGATCGGAGATGTCGGTGTCAAGGTGTTCTGGCGTGCCGCGGCGGTGTCGGAGTCATCGGACGCGCGCGCGAGAGAGAGAAGCCGAGCGAAGGAAAGAGGAAGAAGAGGTTGCCTCCTTTTTATTAAATCCCTCGGACACGTCTCGACAAAAGAAAGGTGCGATCAAAGTTATATATATATATATATTTTCTTAATTGCTATTTCTATCCGTGAAATGTCCAATTTACCATGTTAGTTCAAATATTATTACGAACGTGCCATCGGGTTCCGGTGGTATTTTTTGCTGGGCTTTTACAATAATGTGTTTCAGTTGGGAATCTCCAATATGTAGAATAAAGGCTCGTAGTGTTTGTGTTTGTTGACAAAAAAGAGATTCCAACTAACCAAATATATATATAAAAAAAATAGAGGTGTTGAGCACAAGATAATTATTTATTAAATTATTTTATTAATTAAGTAGTAAGTTTGATCAAGATCATAGCAATTGGATCATTCGATGGTCATGATTAAATCCGTTTAATTATTTTTAATAATTTGACGGTCACAATTTCTTTAAATTTATATATCATTTTAGATTATCGGATTGATCTGATAAATACATATAATTTTATCTTATGAATTAAATAATAATTTAATATATTTAATAATTAAATGAAAGAATATGAGTGTTATATACCGAGTGTAGTGCTGTACACCCCCATTTACCTCTAAAAAAAATTGGAAAAAACGTTTGCATTTGATTGTCTCTTCTTACTCTCTTCCTTTTCAACACAAAAAAACTATCATTTTATATTTTCAACTTATTTTGATACCGATGTAAACATAGAAAAGTCAACTACTTCTCCAACTCGATTTTATCAAAATCCATTTTCACTTGGAAACTTTTTTTTAGACGCGCCATTTGAAATCTTTTAGCAAGATAACACCAAAGCTTAAGACATCATTAAATTAGTAACCTTTTAAAGGATCGGTAAAATATCTTGCAACACAAGTTAGAAAACATTACACATTGCAAGGTTGAACAAAAATACTCAAAAAGTACACAAATATATTCTCCTCTTATTTTTAAGCTAAATTAGCATCACATGATCGAGGAAAAGAAATAAGAATCTCATTGAGGGTCATTTGAGCTTCCGCAGGTTGTTTCATCGTCTGCTTCACAAAATATGCCGAAATCCTAACTTGGAATCACATATATTTTGCCTCACTAACTTTTCAGATCATTATTCTTTTTTGTGAGGGAGATCATCATTTTTACTCTGACCGATTAAATATAATACCCAACATCTAGAGGAAAATGTATCCTTATACATAAAGGATATACCACATATAGCGAAAAGAACAAATGAAATGTATCATGTTGATTATGTATTAACATGAATCTGGATCATTCAATATATTTTAGTGCTAGATCTTTAGTGACAAGGAAGATTGTCATGTATTTATGTTGTATTTTATAGACATTCACATTTAACAACCGTTCCGACCGAAGGCTTCAATATATATGAAACACCTAAGATTATCACCACAAGTAGTAAAATGCCTTATTTCATTACTTAAAACGTTTGTTTGCAGGAAAATTAATGCTTCATTAAAACTACCAAGATATACATAAAAACTAAAAAACATGACATTGATAATCTTTTCTTTGGTTGAGTGATTGCTTGAAAGGGGTGGACCATGATAGAGCCACAAGGTAAATGTTAGCTCAACTATGGTTTTTTGGAGGTCAGTCTAATTTGGCGGAAGACATTAAGGCATATGGATCCCGTTGAGAACAAGTTCTGCCCATCGCAATTTTATGGTCGATTTGGTTTCAACGTAATTCTTGTGCTTTAAAGTCGAAAGGTGTTATGTAGACCATGTTCTTTTGTTTGCTCTAAATTCGGCTAAAGCATGGTCAGGAGGTCATTGACTTCTAATTTACATCCATTTGTACTTAAACAGCTATTTCGGTAAAGCCCACAATGAAGCAATAAAAGCAGATGTCTGCACCAACTAGGCAGCCATTCGTCAAGGGGGTCATTGCCTTATTATTAATATCCTTTGTACACAAAGGTATTTTTGTAAAGCCTGTAATGAATAAATAAAACCAGATGACTGCACCAACTTGGCAGCCATCCCTCAGGGGATATTGACTTCTTATTTATATCCTTTTGTATATAATGCTATTTTTGTAAAGTCCATAATGAAGCAATGAAGCCGGATGACTGCACAACTTGGCGGCCATCCTTTCCATTCTCTAAAAAAGCAAAGACAATAGGTCCGCTTAATAGAAAACCTTAATGGCTTGTTTGGTTTGAGGGTAGAGGAGGGGAAAGAGTGGGAAGGAAAAGGGAGGAGAGGAAAGGCAAGGTAATGAGGGGAAAAATGTTAACCCTGTTTGAATACATGCTAGTAAAGGGAAATGAGGGGAAAGAAGAGAAAATAATGACATTTTCGTAATTAAATAGAAATGAGCTCTTTAAATTTTTTCCCCTTCTCTACATCCCAAATTGAGGTTGAAAAAAAATTAAAAGAATGAAGAGGAATGGACCTCCATTCCCTTCTCCTCAATTCCCCTTCTTTAAAACCCAATCCAAACAAAGGAAAATAAAAGTTTTCCTTCCCCTCCCCCTCTTTCCCCTCCTTTACCCTCAAACCAAACAAGCCATAAAAGATCTAGATAGAAAACCTCATGGGTGATCCAAAGTTTGACGATAAACTAATATAATCAGTGCGAAATTACATGACCTAGTAATATAATGAAATAAACAAAAAAATCTTATAGTGCCAGTTATAACTTTTAATAATAAATTTTATTCGGTCAATAGAGTTCAAAACCAATTGACATTTACAATAAACATTCATCAAACTTTGAAACTATAATTCGATCATACAATAACTAAGAAAGTGACTTATGATACCATCTTTATTGAATTCGGTAATTAGGATATACAGGAAGATTAAATTTTTTTCTTCAATTTTTTTTCTCGAATAAAATTAATAAGTTGTTTCAAGAAGAAACTTGCGTCTAAGACCATAGAGTTACACAATAAAAAAAGGAAATAAGATAAGAAGTAGGAATATAATAGACTAGATCAAAACCCTGGAAAGATCTACATGACAAATATCATCATTAATCTAAGGTTTGAGGGTAAACCAATAGACATCAGTGTAGTGTCAACTTCCAGGACCTACATAAACAAATGCAACAAGTCCAATTGTAATTTTTGAAAAGGCAATTTTAATGGATCGTTAAAGTTCATATCCAATTAACTTACATTAAGTATTCATCCAAACAATCACAAAGTAAGCAAGATAATGGTTAACGATATCATCTCATCAAGTATGGTAAACTAAATCCACAAGAATATTAAACTCTTTCTTCCTTCTCCTTTCTCTAACAGAACATTAAGATTACGGTTGAGGACACGACGATTCCAACCCATCCCTAGTTCTGCTATGGATTTGGCAACAGTTCTGTTGATAATGCCTTGAATCTTAACCCAGTGAAAACTAATATGACCCCCTGCGCATCACAGTCGTCGAATATTTGGGGCGGCGAAGCCGCCTGTCCCCTACGGGGGTCTCGCTGTTTTTCCACATCAAAGAAACAACTCTAGCCGCTGCCCGAGGACGTAGCCCAGTTAAGGGTGAACCTCGTAAATTTGTGTGTCTTCTATGTGTTGATCTCTCTCTCTCTCGTCTACTTTTCATAACAAACTGGTATCAGAGCCTTAGGGTTTGTCGGCGAATCGAGATCAGACGAAGAGATGACGTCCAACAACGTGAAGATCGAGAAGTTCACCGGGCGAAATAGCTTCGGGCTATGGCAGATTAAGATGCGCGCACTTCTGAAACAACAGGGGATCTGGGCACCGCTCGCGAAGACCAAAGCGAAGGAGACCGATACGAAGGGCAAATCTAAGGAGATCGATCTCGAAGATTTGGCATCGCAGGAAGAGAAGGCGCACTCGATGATCCTGCTGTGTTTGGCGGATGAGGTGATAATCGAGGTCGCCGATGAAGAAACG
>LTAE01013145.1:0-12945 GCA_001647135.1 Pontederia paniculata
CTTTGAGAAGGCTTCGAGAGAGCTTGAGAGATTACATGTAAGAGGTTGTTCTCCTTGTCCTCAGTACAAGAAAGGAGATTTGTAGGGAGCCTTCGCCCTTGAAGAAGGACTTATTGAACTCCGAAGATCTCGTGGAGAAGATCGGAGCGGGGATGTAGGCCAGGAGTTCGGCCGAAGCTCGATAACAAACTTTGTGTTTGTTCTTCTTACTCTTCTCTCTCTCTATTTGTGTTTATATTCATACTTGTTTGCTTCCGCTAACCATAATACATCTAGATTAAGCAAAGAAGAACAAAGATTTTAATATACCAATTCACCCCCCCCCCTCTTGGTGCCATTCTAGATCCTACATCCTTGTAGGCATCCTGATCCATTTTTTAGGTCGTATACTCGTCATAGTCTATTCCTTCATTACCAACCGTTATGAGCGTCGATCACGCGAGTTGTGCACCATCTCATTCTACCGCCGCACTTTCCATGCTCGCCTCTCCATGCGATGATTGCTCCAATATAATGCATGTGCTCGTGCAATTTCTTCCGCGTTGGCGACATGAACTAGTGAGCGTCCATTGGGGGGAGTAAAGGAAGGCCAACGGTGGTCGCTCATAACAATCTCCCTTGACCAACATGGTTGCTAGCACTCCCACTGTTTGTGGAGAGTCTAATTGGATATTCAAATTTGAAGTTTCACTGTTCGTGAATCCTTCATGCTGACTCAAATGTTCTTAAGTCCCATCAAGCCAACACGCTTGATAAAAGTTTAAGCTATAATTTTCTTTGTAAGAGAATCAATTAATATGTCACTCATAAGCACATAGGTCAGTGTTACTTTCTTCTTATCCATGATATCTTAAATATTATGGTATTCGATCTCAATGTGCTTTCCTTTAAAATTGTTGGCTCCATTTGTGTATCAAGTTTATCTCAATTTGATTATCATAGTACATCGATAATGGTCCACTGATCAAATCAACCCGTAATTTCAAAAGGAAGTGCTTGAGCCATATTCCATGGGTGGTTATTGTACTGCAAGAATTATATTCAACCTCCTTATGTGTATAGCCACACATCCATATTCCTTTTTGCCTAAGAAATGATTGCACCATCCAGAAGGAACAAATGACCTAAATTGAACTTTCAACCATTTATATCACTGCCAAAATCTACATTTGAATGCCCTATTGACTCGAGTATATCAATTTGATATATCAATATTAATTGTACCGTACTCTTCAGATATCAAAGTATCCTCTTAATGGTCTCCAATGAGTCTTCTTGAAATTACTTTGAAATCTATTAATCAGTCTTACCGTGTAAGTCAAAATGAGTCTCGTGCAGAGCATCACATACATCAAACTATCCATCGCCTCTGCATAAGGCTGCCTTAATCCACCCTACATTTGGACACTAACTTTTACTAAGTTTTTTCTCAATCACTAGCGGTGTAGGTGCGGGACTGTTATTAGTATCTCAAACCTCCTTAATATCTTATTAATGTATTGTTTCTAACTCAAACTCAAACTTCTTGAGTTTTGGTCACGATTGATTTGAATGCCTAGTATATAAGACGCGTCCCTCATGTCTGTCGTTTCAAGTCGTTTGCTAATTTCTTTTTTATCTCATTGGGCATTCCTACATCATTTTCGGCGAGCAGTATACCATCCACATATAGTGATAATATCATAAAATTGATTCAACTTTTCTTAATGTATACACAATGATCTAATTTGTTCTTTCTAAAATCAAATTGGCCTATCGTCTTATGAAACTTCAATTACCATCGTCTAGATGATTGTTTTAAGTCATATAACAATTTTCAGAGCTTATACCCTTTATTCTCCTCACCCTTCACATGAAATCCTCATGTTGTCGCAAAAATATGTCTTTCATCATATTTTCACTATCTTGCCGTCCATTTGGAACAACCCAAATTCATATATGCTATTATCACTAATATCATCCAAATCAACGCAAACGTAGCTACCAGAGAATAAGTCTCCTAAAAATCTATTTCGACTTATTTAGTATAATCCTTAGTCACCAATCTCGCTTTGTGCCAATTAAGAAAACTATTAATCCAATAGTTTCTCTTAAATACACATTTGCACCTAGTAGATTGTCTACCTTCTAGCAAATCACGTAATGTTCACACTCCATTTATATTGTTTGAGTCCAAGGTTGTTAAGTTCGAGAGCCTAAGTAGATTTGTTTTCCCTCTTGCAAATTTGTATCGTAAGGTCGTATCGTGAACTTGTACAGTTTATGTTCCAAACAAATTAAATTATAAAATAATTAATATGCATCCATAATATGCAATTATATACATATTTAAGATCCAAACAAATAAAAATTAATATTTTACATTAATATGACATAAATATAAAACAATAAATATAAAACAATAAATATAAAACTATTACTTCCAACTATTAAATAACTAATAACTTTGCAATTTATTAAGTTAAAAAAGTAATGAAAGACAAAAATGCACTAAAGCTAGTTGCAATAATTTCAACTCATAATATATTATTTGTGAATATCACTCATAATTTATTGATAAGGTTAATTAAATAAATTATTTTAATATTTAAGAATATTTTTATTATATAAAATGTAGACCATGCACATTCTTATAGAATCCTAAACTCATATAAAATCGTATAAACTCTATAAGAGTTTACATAACTTCTAAAATTATTTCTTAGTAGAATCTAAAAGTCTAAATCATTTAAGAGTTTATGCTGACTTGATTCGTTTTGCTTATCTGAACTCTTAAACTCGTAAGTTTGACAACCTTGATTGAGTCCATTTCAACTTTTATGATGGCCAACCATGATTTTAACTCATTTGAAATCATCGTTCTCTATATAAAATAGGATATGTATGATCCTCTATCATCAATGGAGTAACATGATGTATCACACTCGTACAAAACATAATCATTCAAATGTGTGGGGGTGTTATAAAGGATAATTTATTTGTGCCGGTTATACACGTGGAAATAATGGATTCCTCCGCTTTTTCCAAAGGTGTATTATTCTGCGTAACATCAACTCCCACTGTTGGATAACCCAGTGTATCTCCGGAGCTATCTCTGTCATCTCCTAGAATCAATAGAGGCTCATCATCCTCATGAACCTTCTCTTTTTATTCTCAAGAAAAGTATCATCACGACTCTCTAAAATATCTTTTTCTGGGTAGAAAAATCTATATCATTTGGATTTTTCATTGTATCCAATAAACCTGTATGTTTCTGCCCTAAAGTCTAACTTGTCCCTGAGTTCACTAGGAATTAATACGTGCGTTTTACATCCCCTTTTTCGGAGATGACCCAACTTGGGCTTCTTGTCATTCCACAACTCGTATGACATTGATTCTATGGACTTTGTGAGAATCATATTTTGTATGTAACTCTCAATCATCATTGTATCACCCCAAAAATATTTTGGCAGACACGAGAGGGACAACATACACCTCATTGCATTAATCAGAGTTATATTCTTTCTCTTTGTCACACCATTCTATATTGGTGTATACGACATCATAGTTTGTCTATATATGCCTTCTGAAATATAATAGTTCTTAAATTCTCGAGAGGTATACTCTATCTATCCTTATGAACTTTATAGATCTTCCTGACCTTTTTCTCAACTTGTGTCTTACCTCTTGAAAGTCTCAAAATCTTTTGACTTTCTCTCTAAAAAGTATACATAATAATATCTAGAGTAGTCATCAATAAATGTAATAAAATACTCTTTACTCTTATAAGTAGGAACACTCAATGAACCAAAATATCTGAATGAACTAGTTCCAACAATTCAGTTGACCTTGTCCCCATAGAAAATGAGGTCCTTATCATTTCCCAGCTAAGCAATATTCACAAGACATTGTTCTTGAGTTAAAAATGTTGGATATTAAGTTCATCTTCTTTATTTGTTTCATTTTTTAATTTCCTGAATGTTCTGATCTCTTATGCTAGAGATCATAGTTAGACAAATAACATAGAGTACATTGAGAAGAGTCTTTTATTTCATCACTATTTATTACATTCAGGTAGAACGTTAACATGTCATGACTGGGAACATACCTTCTAGTTGCATACACTTCATGTTCTTGCATATGGTGATCCAACCACTATGGAACCTAATTCCAAAGTTCTTTTGCAAATGGATGGAACAAAAATTAAATTGTGTCTTATTCCTAGCACGTACAACACATTCTTAAGCACTAGAAAGTTGTTACCTAGATCTAGAGTATGCTTAGAAATATCCTCAACATTCATGTATGTGTTGTTGCTCATGTATATCCTTTATTACCCATTTGACAACTCTTTGAAGTATATAAGACCCTCATTGGTCTTGGCAATGTGGCGAGTCACACCGAGTCGATCCACCACTCTTCAATGTTTGTCGTCATCACATTGCACTCCATTATCATGGCGAAAGAAAATTTGCTAGTGCCTCTGCCTTTTCTTAGTCTTATGCCTCTTTGCCCGCTTGATGGACCCTTGTTCCCATATTATCCATATCCTATAAGACAGTTGGCCTTGAAGTGATCCAATTTTTCACAAATGTGGCAAGCCTCTTTTGAAATCTTTTGCCCAACCTTTGGTTTGAACTGCTTCTTCTTAGGGCTGAAGCTTGGCCCAACATGTTTGCAGTGGTGCAAAGCATGGGCCTCATCCTCTTGCCTTTCAATAGTTTCCACCACGTCGAAGACATCTATCTTCTTCTTTCCCTTGATATTATCTTGCTCAATGGCCAAGATGGAGGGTAGTTTAATAACTCTTTTAATAGACTCTTTCTCACGAATAGTCATGGCGGTCATGTCGAAAGCAAGTAGGAGACTGTTCAACACCGAGGTGATCTACAATAGTTCTGGAAGTGTGCACTTGCAACTTAAGTCTTTCGTTATGATTTACATGATCGGACATATTTTCGTTCGGCTTAATTTTACATATGGTGTATCTATGCAAAAATAATTGTACGTTCATGTTTCTTTTGGACGTGTACTTTTCTTTTAGAGCTTGCCAAAGCTCGTAGGCTCTTTCATTAATATCAAAAACTTATTAAATTATCATCCATATACATTAATATGAAAGTTCTTGCCTTTTCGTCACCAGGCTTCCTTTGCTCCATTTTTATTGCATGAGTTGCCTTCTGCTCGTCAGAAGTGTTGGTAGCGTGACATCAACATAATTTTCTAAATCATCGTGAACTAATCCACATCTGATTCTATGACTCCAAATCTCATAGTTAACGTTGTTGAAAACACCCAATCTAGCTAGTTCAATGGTCATAAATTTTGATAGTTATTATAAATGAAATAAGATTTGTAGTGAAAAATATTAAGGTAAAGTTCTGATAAATATCCAGAAAATACTTAATCTAGAAGAAGTTTTTAATTTTAAAGGTCGTCAAATTAAGTTGTTCAAAAGTACCAAAAAAACTTATTGTTTTATGGATGATACAAAAATAATGATTCTTTAATAAAAATAATAAATAATATATTTTGATATTGGTTATTTACACAATAATATTAATAATAAATTATCAAAAATAGTTTAAGTAAACATTTATTATTCCAAAAATTATATTTAAAAATATGTATAAATTAAAAAATTATAATATTTTCAGAAAAAACTATATAAGAAAAATTTTCGCCAAAAACAATTTCTCAAAAAACATTATTTATAATTAAATGTTTCGGAAGAGATAAATAATATTGGTTAATATGAAATTAAATACCAAAGTGTTTAATATATATGTTTTAAAATAGCTATTGGAAAAATAAATCTGAAATGATTTTTGGTAAAAAAAATTATTTATCTCTTTACAGAATTAAGATCCAAAATTATAATTTCTAAAAGAACAACTTAGAGAAAACTAATAAATTGTAATTAAAAAAAGATTTATTTAAGATCTTGTATATATAAAAGATATGTATACAACAAAAATTGTTAAAAGAAATTGTATTCGGAGTTAATTACAAAAAATTAAATATAATGAAAATTACCGAAACTATAAGAATTCAGAAAATAAAAAAGTTTACACTTTATAAAATTATTACCAGGATATTTAATGTTAATCAAATAAGAAAAAAATATTTTTGCATAATTTTCCAAAAATGGTTATAAACAATGAATTTTCGGATTTTAAAAACTTAATAATGAAATAATTAATGCTTCATTCACAAATAAAATATTGAACAACAATTATAATCACAAGTATTAAATAATGATTAAATGGATAATTTGCAGCAATAGAAAATTAAATGGACTAAATAAATATGACCTTAAATCAATTTTATCATTCCAAGTTTAAATCAACAATCAAGATTAAAATATTTAATCCTATGCTAGATTGATAAAGATTTATAATGGTTAAGATTGAATTTTGCGCAAATCGATAACTAAGATTGAAGCATACATCATGATAGGTCTACGGTTAAGATTAAAACATATATAACACTCTATAGTTCAAATTCAATAAGAGTTATAAAGCATTGCCATCGTTGCTCAAAAGTTGGTATCAGAACAAGTTTTCTATAATTGCTCTACATTGTTGTCATGGGCAATTGAAGCTCTTGAAATCTAGGTGCAAATGACGCCAAGCTAAAAAATGATCCATGACCTTGCTGCTTAAGACAAGGTACAATGTAATGAGGCCATTCAAAATAAAAGACATCATGTCATCCTTTAAAACCCGGTTAGGCCAATTTCTAACAAATGCAGGCAAGATACAAGATCAACTCACGATGCATGAGAGAGCATCATCCGTTGTGGTGGACATTAAGATGGTTCAAATAGATGATGTGGACTTTTAATGAATGTAATCAATAAGACAAATCATCTTAAGAATGCCTCATCACATTATAAGAAACTTGAATCGATGGAAAAAGATGAGGTATGGAGTCCGATGTCGACAACATGATCATTACCTTGCAAAACATCACCCTCAAGGATCTCAAGGGCATTCATCAACATATCAACTAGAAGGGCACGTTGATGGAGCATGTCAAGGAGTTCATGGATCTCCCCCTTTATAATCCTCTTGTGGGTAAGAAAAAATGCTCGATATCTTCGCTAAAGTGTTCAAGCCTTAGGCCTGAGTATAGTTGAATCGTTGAGACTTGAGAATGCCCCAACCTCAACTTGCTATTTGCTAATGATGAATATCTCGTGGAGTACTTGAAGCTAAGCTCCACAATATCAAAGGCCTCTAAAAATGGCAATGGTAGAGGAGAGAGGACAAGTCCTCTAAGGGAAAGGGAAGCATGATCTTTTGAGTGGTGACAAGGATAAGGGGCACCATAATAATAAGCCTAACAAGTTCAAGCAAGATGAGAAGCCATCATTCTCATAAAGAGATAGTCAATGACATGTGTTTCCCTGACGAGAAGGAGCATGTATGAGTTCAATATATGTCTTTAGGTTAAAAAATGTCATGAAGAATTATCCATCGGTCGCTCAATTAATTATATGGTAGCATCGAGTTACACAAAATGAGTCTTTAACATCCTCATCGATGTAGGAGCATCAAAGTTGTACGCTTCAGAAGTGACTAATAAGAAATTGAATTTGTCATTCAAGAAGATGTTGCAATCTTCAAGTGCATGAATCTAAATCTAGCTTATCAACAAGGATCTCTCTTGGAGTCTCATTCAAGGAGATGTTTCAATCTTCAAGTGCATGAATCTAAATCTAGTTCATCAACAAGGATCTCTCTTGGAGTGATGATCCACATCGGCGAGTGGTGGAGGATTTTTGATGTTAAAATGGCGCATGTGGATGGCTACAATATGGTAGGTATCTCCTTCCTTCAATACATCACAACATGTGTCATCCTATCGACCAATTTCCTTAACATGTTTCACCTCGAGGTTTCTAGAACATCCTTATAAGATTGATTAGGGACTTAATGCACAAGACCCTCTTTGCCATTCAAGTGGTGAAGAGTTTCACAAGGAGGAGCTCACCTTCTTGGTAATCACCATCTTGAAATATCTAGGACCCTCCTCCTCAACACCTTTCGATGTTCTCAAAAACTTTGAGAACTTTATTGGCATTGGATGCAAATTTTTTGTCCTAGAAAATGGTGCCAAAAAATTTGCTAAAATAGACAAATATGTTGGCAAGTGCACAAACCGTTCAAATAATAATGTGTTAAGAGTATATTGTTGGCGATCCCACGAGAGAATTAGTTTAACTAACTATCTAACTTCAAAGGATAATAGTAGATAACAGTGAGTTGGGAAAAGGGTGAAATAACAAAAAGATAAAAGGTAAACTAATCTAAACTAATGATGCCTAAGACCTTAGGATGAAAAATGATAAGATTAGGAACAAACTTTATATCACCTCGATAGTAATTTATTTCAGCAATGATGAATAAACTTGACTCCCAGGCGAATTAGGAACACCTAATATATGATCTCCCTTAACGAGTAAACCAACTATCCTCAACCTTGGTAAAACTAAAGCACTTCTTAACATATCTACTCTCAATCAACTTAGATTAGGATGCAAGGAGATGTATTCTTAAGCAATTGAATCACCCTTAACAGGATAATTCAATAGACCACAAATCTAACAATCCTTAATAGATCAATGAGATAGGATATGAATTGCAAAAAGAGATTGGTCACACTGCACAATTAAGACAATAATGTTAATGAGAATCAAATGAAGTATAATCAATAACAAAAAAAAGTTTAGAAGTTTGCCCTAACAATCAAGTCTATTACAGAAAAAAAGATTAAAAGATAGAAAAGATTGATGCTTAGATCATCCCAACAATATTTATAATAGAGAGTACTCTTATTGATGATGATGAACTCTGCATGATACTTGTTACGAGTGTACCGTGTAGAAATCTTCTTAGTAGCCCTTCAAATTACTTGCATGTCCTTGGCTTTTAAGCATAAGTTGTAGGCTCCTAGAATATGAATTATTCTCAACACGTCATTGTCCTAGCATCCGAATTTTGGTTCTTAACATCTATATTTATAACCTCCAAAGGATCTCTAGGATTTTCATAGAGTTTGAGAGAGTTTGAAAATTTTTCCATGTCAAGATAAGGAAATATATGTTGAATTCATAATTGACTTTGCGATTGAGATTTAATCCTTCAAAACACCTGCAAATCTTCTTAATTATGTTTTCTTTTGATCTCCAAAGAGTTTGGATAGGTTAGGATTCTTTTGCCATAGAAATTCCTTTAAAGGATCCGAGTTTGAGTTTGAACAAGAGAATTTGACCTTGTTGTATGACCTACGATGGATTTAATGGGTTGTGAAACTGGTTGTAGTGCCCATGATTAATGTAGTAACCCATGAAATGCTATATAACAACCTGTGATGGAATATAACGATTTGTGAACTCCAAAAATTGATATTTTTGCTTGTAAAGTTGACTCTTTTCATTGCGTAATCTCTTCTAGCCATACCTCTGCTCCTTCCAAGTGATTTTCCGCAAATAAATATCAAGCTTGGGTAGAATTATGACTCAAAGAATTACAAGTAAATAGCTAATAAAATGGATGCATGCTACGATAAAATAACTAAAATAATACTAAATATGATCCTTAAAATATGTTGGAATATGCATGCATCAACATCATGATCCTAAAGTTTCCCAAGCAGTCGCCTCCAAAAGTTTGAAGTAGACCATCTTATCAACTTGGTTCTAGAATCAAAGTCGCCTCTAACTGTTCTTAATAGCTTGCCTCTCTAGAATTTGCAAAGCTCCATGAGCAACTAATAAAACTTCTCGATGTTGAATATGTTTATCCCTCAAAGACTACCCATGGCACTATAGTGTTTGTCCAAAAGAAGCATGATGAATCACTCTACATCAGCATCAACCTCAAGGAGGTCAACAAACTTATAACGAATAACAAGTACATAGTCTCTCCGTGGAGATTTTGTTTGACTAACTTAGCAAAGGTGGTTCATTAAGTTGGATCTTTGATCAAGCTAATGGCAAGTTCGTATCATTAACATAGAAGACGATCCGTCACATGTTATGGCTCCATTGAGTTCTTGGTGATGACGTTCAGTCTTACGAACTTCCCGATGTCCTTCTTCATACTCATGAATGTATTGCAACCTTCGTTGATATATTTCTAGTTACCCTCGATGATAGTATGATCTACAATGCATGTTAAGCATATCAAACACAATATTTTGGCATAAGAAGCTCTATGTTTAGCGAGAAGTGCACTTCTTCGGTCATATCATCGAAAAATACAAGTTAAAGATGGACGAAGAGAAGATTTGAGCCATCCTAGAGTGAGAGAACACCAGCCTAGTTCCCGGGCTGCACTCTTGGCCTCACTAAATACTATCGACAATTCATTAAAGGGTACTCACATGTGGCTACTGATGCGAAAAATGCGAATAGAGCAAATCAGATGCTAGCAAGTGCACTAGTCGTTCAAGTAATAAAGTGAAAGAGTAGGGTGTCGAACCCAAGAGGAATTATAAAACTATCTAATCAGATTTCTGGGCCAATAGAAGATAACATTAACTTTAGAATTGATGTTTTAGAAAACTAATAATATATAAATAATAATAATAATAATAATAATAATAATAATAATAATAATAATAATAATAATAATAATAATAATAATAATAATAATAATAATAATATAGGATGATGACTAGGGTCTCAACAATACTAAACTCAAGATGAATACTTCAGAACCTTGCACAACAATTGAATATGAGATGAAAATCAACTATTGAATCCTCAAATGGTTAGACAAACTTAAAATTATGAATTCTCTTAACGAGTAATTCAGCTGTCTTGTATCAAACAATCCAAAAAATACTCCTTGACGGGTCTATCCTCAGGAAGATAACACACGATGCAGTAAGATGTTTCCCTAAACTATTAAACCACCTATAACGGGTTGATCTAACAGACCACAAACGACAATGCCCTCAACAGGTCAGAATCGCAGGACACGAACTACAAAGATATTGACTACACTACACAGTTAATGATCAATTGTTCAAACTCAAAAATCACGCAAACATGTTCATGAAGAAACAATTCAACTAAACGTCTCGAAAGCTATATAAATTCTGTAGTAGCAATAATCTCAAAACATACAAATTAAACAAAAAATATCCTGAATAAACTATCTCAATTACAGAAAATGTTTTGCCCCAATAAAGTATGGAATAAGAGATTACTCCTCTAGATGTCAAGAAGATGATGTACAATTCTTTAACGGATGATGATCTTGACTTCTTCAGCAGTCCTTCAGAATAGTCTTCGTTCTCTGGCGTTCTTCTCTAGTTGATGACTCTAGTTCTCTAGTTTTTTTTCTTCTATATTCTTCTCATCCCCAGCATCCCCTCCTGGCATCCCCCTCTCATATTGAAAATGAGATCCTCTTATACCCTAGGGTTTCCTAGGGTTTATGATGATGATGTGTGAACCCTTTGATCAATTCTTCCCTTCAATCAATGGTGATGATGAAAGTCCAATAAAACTTATCCAAATCCTCAAAGATGTGATAAGAGTCCAATCTTTAAAGTCTTCAATCCAATCCCAAACTTCCTGGCTGTCAAATCATCTTGGAATCTCGTAAACACAAATTTGTGTACCTTCATCATGGCCCGTGAAAAGATGTCACGGCCCGTAAGTATAGGTCGTTTCATGTTCCCTCAAGTTGTCACGACCCATGATGATATGTCACGGCTCGTGACTCGGACTCAGGATAACATCTGCTCTTGAATTCTGCTTCTTTCACGGCTCGTAAGTCATGATCACAGCCCATAAGTAATTCAGACTTGTAATCCTCCGCTTCTGTCGACGTTGTAATAATGAGTAACGCTCCATGATATTAGCCTTCACGACCTGTAACAAGGTGTAACGACCCATGATAGATCTGATTTGATCTTGCAGCGCCTCGGCAAGTGGTCGTGATATGCACGTCACGATCGTGATGTTCATCGTAACGACCCATAATGGTCTATTATGGCCCGTAACCAGTGAGTTGAAGTATGCAATGCTTTTGGCACAGGTCGTGATGCGATCTTTATGGCTCGTTATGGACTTTGCTGCAACTAGTATTGATTCATCACGGCCCGTAACATGCTGTGATGACCCGTGATGGCTCCAGGGTGTTGATTTCTTCTCCTTGAGCACGCCCTTTTGTGATATTTAGATAATTTTGATCCTTCCTTCGTCTTACCATGTGATTTCCTACAAAAGAACACTAAACAAGAGTAGATTTTGGACTTAAATAAATATAAACAAATAAAGATGAAAATTGATGCATGCTAGTGAAAATAACTTAGAATAATGTCTAATGCAAGCTCTAAAATATATTGTAAAATGCATGCATCAACTACCCCAAGCTTGGATGTTTGTTTGTCCTCAAGCAATATTCAGAGCAAAACTCAAAAAAATAAAAGAGTCTCGATCATTGCTTCCACCCATCAGAATAACTATTATTCTCCTGCCTTCATTTATACACTCATCACCAGAATTTCCTTCCACTTTCCAAATCATCACAACCTCGCAGATTCCTGGTACTTAAACAATTTAAACCTTTTCAAGTTCAGCCCTACATGCACCAATGATTAGTATATCAAATAAGAACGTCAATACTGAAAACACAAGTGTATATTGAGCTTAACAAAATCATTTGATTTTCATATTTTTATTTCTTTCGCTCAATTTCTTTTTCAGATTCTAGCTTCACATAGGATTGTACAGGGAGGTCCGTGTAACAGGTTTTTGACTGATGACTATCAAATCAGATGACCTTAGGGTAACAGGTGTTGAAGCACCCCTCGAGTATACTTGCCCGAACTCTCCCAGGTTGTGAGTTAAGATTTAAATCAAAGTAGTGAATCGATTGTTAATGTGATTCTCCATCTTGCACAAGGGGGTCCATGTAGCAGGCTTTTGATCGGTGGATCCCA
>LTAE01013146.1:0-12944 GCA_001647135.1 Pontederia paniculata
ATATATGTATATTACGTGTGCAGTGGTCGTCCATTCCTTTAGCTCAGGTCGACCGCTGTACTGAACTTGACTATATCTTGTTACAGAAATCAGCTCAAACAAGTTCATCAGTACATGCTGAGTTCACTTACAAATTTGTGATCATTCAAAACATTCTCGGGATCCTAGATTCAACAGTCCTTAGTGACCAATAAAGAATGATGCAAAGTCTATGGACACATCATGAAGAGTATGAGTTCTCTATTCACATCATGCCCTTGTTAATCAATTGATAAATATCGAGATTAGGGATCTAATAATTTACCATGTCTTATTTGTCTCAATTTGGACATAAAAATTGTAGAAAAATTATACGCATATGAAAATCATTTCAAATGTTCATCGATTTTTAGATCACTATAGGATCATGATATATTGCTAGATGTCACTTTTGATCTATAAGAGGCTACACAATAAGTTGGGAACATTAATAGATGGTACTATTGATAATTGTGTAGTTGATATATTAGATATATAGCTCTTATGGTTGTAGTGATGTGAACCTAATGAGTCACGCATAAATAAGACATAAAAGATGAATTTTGAATAATAGATTCAAATATTCGATGAGATATTTTAAGTGTCTTGCACATGCCTAATCTCATCACGTTGCACATAAGAATTGGATAAATGTTTATCCATATGAGATATGGTAAATTGACTTAATGAAAGTGGGTGTTATTAGTAGATAAGTATGCCCTAACTCTAATTACCATGATTAATTGTTAATCGGACGGTCAAGAGTTGATCCAAGACATGATTGGATCATAACCGTTAAAAGGAGAAAGAGGTTGAGTTGGTTACAACTACCTCTCTATAAATATGTGAATTCTCTCTTGAGAATTATTCTAATCTCTGATAAGAGTTATCTCTCCCTGAGTGCAAGGTTCGTCTTAGTCTTGGTGTGGATATCATTAGAGGGATTACACTTGTGATCCTCTGAAGATAATCAAGATGGCGGACGTTCCTATCAATCTCTTTAAGGTACGAACATCTCAGGTATGATATGAACTGTTCTATGTTAAATCAATTCTATAGATCCTTGATCGCATGATTATGATAAAGAATAGTGTTTCTTATATTCGTGGGGATCTCAATTGCTAACATTCTGCACCTGACCTTTTGCTACCTGACAGACGGGACACCGTTTCACAAATAGCTCCACATCGTGACACAAATGCGTCCAGAAGAAACATTCCTCCACAACAGTGATTGTTTTGTCCTGACCAAAGTGTTCACCTAGTCCTCCTCCATGGGTATTGCGTATGATCACTTCCCGTGCCAAAGTGCGAGGTATGCACAAATGTTTTTCAAAAAAGAGAGGAAGTCATCGTGCATATGGAAACCGCCACCCTCTGACTTCCTGTGCATGTTGCCCAGTTGTTCTTGAAGTCAACATCTTTCGAATAGAGTTCTCTAAGAGTATGCAAACCTGTAATGATTGTCTGTGTAGTAGTTAGTAAGGTGGCTCTTCTACTCAGTGCATCAGCAACCCGATTCAAAGCTCCTAACTTATGCTTGATAACAAAGGTGAATTTCTGCAAAAAAGTAACCCAATGCATATGCATCCGATTTGCATGTGTTGAAGATGCTTCAAGGCTTCATGATTTGTATGCAGAACAAACTCCCTTTTAATCAAGTAGTGTTCCTAGTGTCTAAGGGCTTGAACTACCAAATAGAATTCAAGTTCATATATGGTCCAACTTCGTCGTGAATCATTGAGTTTCTCGTTATGAAAAGCTATAGGTTTTCCTTCCTGATTTAGCACGACATCAATACGTATAGCCGAGGCATCACATTCTACTTCGAAGATCTTGTTAAAAGTTGATAGTGCAAGTATGGGGGCAGTAGTGAGCCGTCTTTTGATTTCTGCAAAGCTAGACTCTGCTGCAGGTGACCATTTGAACTTTCCTTTCTTCAAGCACTCAATAATTGGTGCAACCAAGCTGCTGAAATTACGAATGAACCGATGGTAAAAGGACGCCAGGCCATGAAAACTCCTTGCCTCAGTACTAGTCTTTGGGAACGACCATGTTAGGATGTCTTGTATCTTCTCCTCGTCGACGGCAAGTCTTGCAGTGCTGACAATATATCCAAGGAATAACAAATTGTCAGTGAGAAAGATGCATTTCTTTATATTTGGATAGAGTTTGTTATCTTGAAGGATATGTAGAGTGCTCCGCAAGTGGTAAAGATGCTCGGTGCACGATTGTTGTAGACCAAGATGCCGTTGAAATAAACGATGACACACTTGCCTAAGAGAGGTTTCAAAATGTGTGTCATCAGCCAGTGTTGGGTGCATTCGATAAGCGAAAGGGCATGACAAGCCATTCGTAGAGGCCTTCCTTCATTTTGAACGTCGTCTTCCATTCGTCCCCTGCAGCTATACGGATTTGATGATACTCACTTTGCAGATCCAACTTAGAAAAAGAGTGGCGCCATGAAGTATATCGAGCATGTCTTCCAAATGGGGAATAGGAAATCGATACTTCACCATAATTTTGTTGATCGTTCGACTATCAATGCACATGCGCCAAGAACCAACCTTCTTAGGAACCAACAATGTTGGAACAACGCATGGACTTAGACTTTCTCATATGAAACCCTTCCGTAACAACTCCTCCACTTGTCCTTGCAAAACCTGATGTTCCTGGGGACTCATGCGGTAATATGGCAGGTTCAAATGATGCGTGAATTCATGATATTTTGTGAAGATAAAAGTTGGTTTAACATTGCTAGTTAGAGAAGGTGAGTTTACGACCTCCATCGGCATTAATCGAATTTGTTGCCCCTTCAAAAGAAAGGTGTAGACATTTTCTCGTTCGAGATGTGTTGCTTTGATATCATATTGCCATGGCCGACCCAAAATTAAATGGCAGGCATCCACATCGATGACATCACATAGAATATCGTCCTGGTATCAATGACCAATCGATAATGGAATTCGACAGACATGAGACACTTGAAGGTCAATGCCCCTTTTAATCCAGCCAACTCGGTAAGGTGATGATGAGGCTCCACTTGCAATTGCAACTAATTGAAAAAAATTTGTGATACGATGTTCTCAGAGATGTCGTATCAATGATGATATCACATAATTTCCCTTTCACTGTTCCACAAGTTAAAAAAATGCACTGGCGTTGAGTAACATCATCTCATCGGGGCGCTAGCAAGACCTTCTGAACCACATAAGATATGTGTTCGCCTTTGGTATCAAGATAGATGCATTCTTCTTCCTCTACCAATGCAGAACCTTCGAGACCCTCCTCATTCTCCTCATCTTTGGCTTGTGCATAGGTAACGCTTGGTCGTTGGGGGCACTCGTTGGATCGATGCCCAGGTTGTCTACACCTGTAACATATAGTGTTTGACGGTCATGCATATGGGTTAGGATGCCTGACATTGGTAGTAGTGGTCAGTGGCCTTGTAGTTCCAGTGCCAAGGGCCTACGTTTTAGTTGACAACCCTTCCCCATCGTCGGCCGCTGATTTTGTGGTGTTGCGAGGCATGACCTGGTTTGAATTATCCCCGTAGTGATAAGGCGTCTTGGAATTTCGGTCTAGCTGTCGTTCTGCCTTTTCTGCTAGGGAAACAGTATCAGCCAGAGTGTTGGGTGCTTGCATCTCAACTCGGTTGCGAATAGCTGGATGAAGACCCCGCATAAATCGAGCAATTTGCAGATTTTCATATTCTGGTAAGTCGATTTGGGATGACAAACGAAAAAAATTGGTGGTGTAGGCATTAATCGTCCCATTGTTTTGTCGACATTCTTGCCATTGCTGATACAAAACTTGTTTATAACCCGGTGAAAGGAACCTTCCTCTCAATAGTTTTTTCATGCGTGCCCACATTTGGATGGGAGCACGTTCTTCGTGGAGTCGCTTCGCTTGAATTCTCTCCCACCACGCAGAGGCTGCACCCTTAAATCGGTAAGCGGCCAACTTAACTTATTTATGTTCTGGAATCTCTATATAATCGAAGAACCTTTCTACTTTAGCGACTGAGTCTAGAAAATCTTTGATTGACAATTGATCACCGAAGGTTGGAAGATCCACCTTGAGTTTAAAACTGGCACCATCTTGATGTTTTCTATGGGGAGTTTTGTTCTCAACGTCCTTATCATTGATGAATTCTTCTTGCAAAGGAGCGCCTCGACGGTCTGGTCCTCACTGTGGGTCGCCTCGTAGTTGTAGTTGTCATACCTCCATCGCAACTCTCTGATGGCTTGTTTGATCTCGTCGACATCGGTGCGAAAAGCGCATCAACTTTAGTCTGCCATGGGGCATCAACAATTTTGTGCACGTTGTCAGCGCAAGGGTTACTGCACTGATACCAACTGACGTAGGGAAGGACCGATAATTCGCATACGCCGGCAAGTAAGTATCTCGATGGTCTGAAGCCCCACCGATCCTGCAAGCCGAAGTGCTACTAGGAAGATTCACATGAGAATAAATAGACTCGAACAATTCCAATCACTCTAACTAACCACCTAAGAATAGATAACATAATTATGGTCAAGTAAACTACCTAAGAACAGATAAACATGAATGTGATCAATTAGACCAACAAATGCCAACTAAACTAAAAATTAACTCCTACATCATGGGACAATTAAGTCGGTGATAAATATGCCGACTCAACTGGCCATAGAGCATGGTATGACTCAAAGCAGGAGGGAGATGAAAGTCTTTGAAGTTGAAGAGGCAAAAGAAGAATAGGCTCATGTGGTACACCACTAGAAGAAGTTGACAACGGAAGAAGTGACCATATCACCACTTTTTTGGGTAGTAGGAATTAGCAATACAAAGGGCAAAAACATAAACCTCAATGTGAACTTATTTTGTTTAGGAAATATGGTCACTTTCAAGGTCAATTGTCCCTTATGAAAAACTTGAACAAAAATAGGGCCCAATAGATCAAGCGGGGTTCGCAGAAGAAAGGACCCAAAACATCCAAATTTGCTTGGGTCATTGAATGCAATAATTTGATTGCCAATATAGATGGACAGTGAATGAGGCATGCATTTTTTTGTATATTTTTCATTCATTTTATTTTCTATTTTATGATATTTAATTTGAATTAATGATCTACCCAAAATTTATGTTTTATTGATTATGAGTGTAAATCGAGAAAAAAAGATGTTATTTTGTAAAGAAGTTGTCGTGGAATGTGAAATTAGTTTAAGAAGTCGTGGAATGAATTAAAGGGGTTGTGAAATCAATTTCATGGGATAGAATCAATTTCTGTAAAATCAATTTCAAAGGTTGTGAAATGGATTTCACGAGCTATGAAAATTAGAAATCACGGGCCATTACGAAGCTTCAAGGTGCTATAAAAAGTTTGATTTTCATCAGGTTTGATAAGCCTGATATATCCTAATTTCATGGGCTCTCAAGTCTACTTACGGGCCATGAAATTCGTCAATTTTTATGATTTAACATGAATTTCACTCCAAAATGACTCAAACTTGCTTCTAAACCCTAGGGGATTCTATAATAGTTATAAAATGGGATTTAAAGCACATGGAAGCTCATCATTGAAGCAAGAGATGAGAGAAATTAGTGCTACATCACAGAAGGAGAAGAAAAACTTTAGAGCCTATGGAGATCAATTCTATGACACAGGAAAGCAATATACCATCACCGAAGCCTTCTTCAGTCCAAATTCTTTTGTTTTTCCTTTCTTTCATATTTCATATTTTTTAAAATCTTTTTCATTGTTTTATTATCTCTTCAAGGAATTAATTATTGGATAAACTAGTTGAACTATGTTGCTTTGAATTTTTTTCATAGTTTAATCTTTATTTAATGGTATACATGCTTGAGTTTATTTTTTTATTTGGTATTTTTTATCTTGCATGAATACAAAAACTTGAGTGATTATTAGAAAACTTTAAAGTTGTGTAGTCACTAAGGAAGAATTGAAGAACTCCTATTTGAAAAGGAATCTATGTTAAAGCATATTGATTAATAAATTATTTAGATTAAAAATTGAAAGGATTAACTTTTACTTTTATAAGATAGATAATTCAAGCATAAAAAATCGATTTGTTATATTTTATGAATTCTCCATTTTATCAATTTAAGTTCAATTATTCAAAAGATCACAATTGTATTATCTAGGGTTTACTCTAACTTTATCATAACAATCTTAATCACTGAGTTATTTCATCAATTTTTTTATATCTTTTTCTCAACAGCTTTCTAATTTCTCGCATAATAAATTAGGATTAGAGAGTAGGAATTAGATAATCCTCATGGGATCGACAATCTTAATCTTTACTTATTACTTGAGCGACTAGTGAACCTACAAGCCTTTGGATAAATGAGTCGAGCAAATACATTATAAAGATTGAAAAAGTACGAAGAATGAGCTCATCTTTAGATACTCCAACGATCATCACAACATCATCTCTTAATCAGCCATCGACACAAGAGGAGAGAACCATACAATTGACGTTACCGTCATCAATAGCACCATTAACATCAGTAACATCAACCTCATCCAAACAATGGCGACCAAAGAGACCAACTCCAAATCAACCAAAGGAGAATTCAGAAAGTGAAATCAAGAGCAAAGTTAATATCAGTGAAGAATGTTACTAGAAATTGGAGATTGTTGGATATGTGTTCACTTGCATCTGTTGAGTCTCACCATGTTAGTCCTCCACGATCACATCAATTAGCTCGGTGCGATTGTTCTTTACTACATATTTTATTTTGTGGTTCTTATTGCTAAATCTTGATAATTTTTTAGTTGATTTTTAGATTAGTTTTCTAGTTTAGAAGTTTATATTTCTTCTATTCTGTTGAGTTTTAGATTAGATCAAATTTTACTTGGTTTCTCTCTCTATCTTTGGAATTTATATATCGGGATTTAAGATTAAGCTACGACTAACATGGTTTATGTCTTAGATACAACATGCAGAGGTAGCACACTAGTATAGGCATTTTGTCGCTTATTTCAACCCATTACTCACCAAAAATCCCACTAAGTTGCACACCAACAGCATAACGAGGCATGACTATCATCACCACCCATTCAAGATGATCCGAGTTATGATGAATAATTTTCAACTTTCTGACAAAATTGTCATCGACACTTCTGCTTGCAACTATTTCACGACATTTATTAATTTGGGTGATATCTTTCCTGTTTTTTAGTTTCATTAATATTTTGTTCATACCTTTTGGGTTTGGCTGACACTTAGGACAGATTGAAGTTTGAGTTTGGGGAGAATGCACTTCATGCATTGCATAGTTTCTAGTTATTTCATTTTATGTTTACCTTCATAATTTTATTTTATTTTGACCATATTTTCTTATGTTATGCATTTTTTTATTGAAAATCCAATTAAAAATTTAAAAAAAATGAAAAAAACAAGAATTTTTTTGTGTGCCAAACTTGTCCATCATTCTTGATTGTTTCTCTTGTACTAATTTAGGAGAACGTTTTATCAATTTATGAAATTCAATTATTATTTCTTTTATCAAGTATCGCCATGGAATATAGTTATTTAAATTTAGAATGTTGCTAAATAGACTTATGACTCTTAGACGACTACTTCTCCAGTTTGTTTCTAGTTTTCATTTTTATTTAGTCTTGATCATAGTTACATTTTTATTGAACACACAAAATATCTTTTGAGCTTTCTATCATATAAAGAAAAGACAAAAGAAAAATTCAAAAGAAAAAAATATAAAAAATTATAAAAATCAAGAACAAAGTAGTTGGGGAAATTGCAAATATCTTATCTAGAACTACTATGTGTTCGCGTAAGTAGATCTGTAGAAGATGCTTACCTAACGACTGGTAGATTATTAAGATATAGAAGAAAGATAGACAATCCTTATGGAGTGGACTATCCTCCTAAACTTAAATACATAAAAACATGACATGCCTAAACACTTGTACTAACATATATATATATATAATCAAACACCAACAGAAAGAAATAAACTAGGATTTAATGGATGAGTGGCTAGGTGGTAGATAGTTAGCTATTGGATAAGTAATGAGGTGCTAGGCAGTTAGCAACTAAGTGGAGATAATGAGGCATCCCTTTTTCTTGCTTAATTTTTCAGGAACTGACTGTTGTCTTCTCCTATTTTCTCCACATTCTTGCGACATGATTTCCTTCCGGAGTATATTTGTATTGGTAGATTCCTATCAATATTCCCCTCGACTTGTCCTCAAGGTATAACGTTGGAGATTATCCTACAATTCGATCATATTCTTCCCAGCTAGCCTCTTCTATACGGTGATCCTTCCATTAAATCAAGAGCTGAAGAACATAAGTGTTTGATAGATGAACAAGCACTACAACGAGAAATAATTTTAGCTCCCAATCATTTGTAATTGGAAGTGAAGCAAGAGGGTTTGCAGGAAAGTTGACCCTTTGTAGGTTGTAGAAGTGAGACATGGAAAATTGGGTGCACTTTGGCACTGGTAGTCAGCTACACGGTGAACAATTTTGTATGTACCAAAATTCAGGGAGTAGTTTGTCATTTATTCTTTTGATAGGGAACATTGATCGGTATGGTTGGTGGCGAAGAAAAACTTCATCTCCAACATTGAAGGATAGTTCTCTTCTCTTAAAATCAACTTGAACCTTCATTATAGACTAAGACTTCAGAAGATTTTCATGAAGTAATTTGAGAATAACATCATGATTAAGCAGTTGTTCCTCCAAGTCAGCAATATGAGTCTCAACTTTGACAAAAAAAATATAAAGTTGGAAGGTCATTCCCATATAAGATTTTGAAATGAGACATTGCTAAAGAAGAATGGAAACATGTGTTTTAAGATAATTTTGTCCAACATAAACATTTACTCCATGAGTGTGGTTGCTCATGTGCAACATTATGCAAAAATAAGTCTCTAAACAATGGTTGGTGACTTCTGTTTGACCATATGATTTTGGGTGATATGAAGTGCCCAAGCAAAGACGAGTGTCACTGATCCGAAATAATTATTGCAAAAATGGCATCAAGGTACAAAATGATAGAGTGCGAGATGCCATGCAATTTAATATTTTTTTACTAAACAACTTAGCAATAGTTTTAGTAGTATAAGGATGATAAGGTCCCACAAAATGATTGTATTTGCTGAATCGATCGACCACCACCATAATAGTTTTACAACTACCTAATTTTGGAAGACCCACGATGAAGTCCATTGAAATATCCTCCCACGCCCGAGCTGTAAGGGGTACAGGCTGCAATAGTCCAACCGGAGCCAAGGTTTCATATTTACTTTGTTGGAAAACTAAGTAGTTCTAGACCAATGTTTTGACATCTTGATTCATGGGAAAAAATTAGCTGAAATACGTTTTAGTGTTTTCAAATAACCTCCATGTCCACTTGTTGGAGTTTCATGGGTTTCAGCAAGAAGCTTGTGAGGCAACATAGAATGCTTTGGGATGGCCAAGCACTCTTTATAAAACAACTTGCCACCCACAAAGGAAAACTCAAGTATAGCAATAGGATCTTGTTGCATAGTGTGCAATTTTCTTGGTATATAGATCTTTTAACAAAAATTCTTGAATGCCAACAAAGTTCATAGAAAAAGGCACAACCAAAGAAAAAAAAATCAGTATGTTGAGGTCGCCTAGATAAAGCATATGCACATTTGTTGTCTTTTCTTGCTTTATAAATAATTATGAAGTCAAAAGGGAGAAGCTTCATTACAAGGCGCTATTGTTCATGAGTTATAACTCATTGCTACAAAGGATGTTTAAGGCTACAATGACACGTTCTAACAAAAAGATGATGACCAAGGAAATAGTGCTTCCACTTTTGTAGTCCAAGTACTAGAGCTGAAGGTTCACGATGATAAGTAGATTTTAATCGATTAGAAAATGAGAAACACTTACTAAAATATGCCAATGGGCGTGCAACTTGTAGCAAGATAGCCCCAACTCTTGTTGAAGATAGATCACATTCAATGGTGGAAGGTTGATTGAAATATGGTAAGTGGAGCAATAGAGCAGCAATTAACATATTTTTCAGGTGTTGAAAAGCTAATTATGATTGAGAATTTCAATAAAAACCGTCCTTTTTTTCATATGTAAGTGGCCGAGAAATTATACCATAATCACAAAAAAACCTTCTATAATATCCAGTTAATCCCAGAAATCCATGAAGTTCCTTGATATTACTAGTCACTGACCAATTAATGATTGTTGTTATTTTGTCTTGGTCAACTCCAACCCCCTTATTTGACACCACATTCCCTAGAAAATTGACTTGTGGTTGTCCAAATAAGCATTTCTTGGTATTTGCAAAATAAGAATGTTGTTGTAGGGCATATAGCGCAAGATGCAAGTGTGTTTCATGTTGCTGAATTGTGGAGCTATGTTTCAGGATGTCATCAAAAAATACCAAAAGAAAACTTCTGAGGTAAGGGCGAAAAATTTCATTCATGGCTGATTGAAAATTGGAGGACGCGTGGGTGAGGCCAAAGGGCATAACAACAAACTCAATGGTTAGAGTGTGTTCGAAATGTTATTTTATGAATGTCAGTTGGAAGGACTCTTATTTGGTGGTAGACATAACACAAGTCTATTTTGGAGAAGATAGAAGATCCATGTAATTCATCTTGAATCTCATCTTTGTTGGATATTGGGTATTTGTCTAGGAAATATGTTTAAATTTCCTATAATAAACGCAAAAGCGCCATGTCTCATCTTTTTTTAACCCAGAGAATAGGGCTGGCAAAGGGGCTAGTACTAGGTCGAATAAAGGCTAGCTTCAAGAGGTTAGACACATGCTACCCAATTTCAATTTTCTAATAATAAGGGTAATGATAAGGATGTATTTCAGGAGATTGTGCCCTAGCTTGTAAAGTAATGACGTGTAAACATTTATGTAAAGGAGGTAAAGAAGATGGTTCCACAAACACAAACTTAAATTTATGTACAAACATTTATATAGATATATTTTGGGGTGGGGGGGACATTCATGATACATGTAGGATCATCTTGTTTGGACAACAATTGTAAATTAACATTATGTGTTGCTAGTTGAGGAACCCATTGTAATTTGTAACGACGACCATTAAGGTAAAAGATCATAAGCATTTTATTCCAATTTGTTTGCATAGTATTGATTGAAGCAAGCCATTTGATTCCCAATACCAACTCAACCCTCCAATAGAAAAATGATAATAGTCCTTAGTGATTGTGAGTCTAGGAAAGTGGACATCAACTTTTCGACAAAGACGATTGCAACGATTACTTCTCCATTGCCTATTTGGACACCAAAAGAAGGCACCTGACGCATTGAAAGTTGGAGATTAGCAATGAGTGATTCAACTATAAAATTTGGGTTAATCCACAATCAACCAAGAGGAAGACTTGTCAGCCATCAAGAATGCCTTGAAATCTAGTTGTGGTGCTTGTAGATTTACCCAAATTGACATGAAAATGAGCTCTTAGCTAAATCTGTAGGAGCTTACTCATTATTGTTGTTCATGATCATTTTCAAGAAGTGATTCCATCTTTTTCTCCTCTTCTTCCAACTACATAAGTGAAAATTTTAAAATTTTGCATTGGTGGCCTGGTACATATTTCACATTGTAATGAAAACAAAGGCCTTTTCTAACCTCATTCTGCATCTCCTAATCATGCTGGTGGAACTAAAACTAATGATGGAAATGATATCAGAGTTTCTATGGCATGTGAATATTTGTTGTTGGGTTGTTGTGGGAAAACACTCTATTGAGATAAGACTCTGAACCAGCGTGGGGATCTTATTTTATTCTCAAACTCCAAGGCAGAATTCATGGCTTTGTAAAAAGTTTTAGGCTTGTGAATATGGACATCTGCCTTTAACTCCTCCTTGAGACCATTTAGGAACACACCCAGTAGATAATTTTCTAGCCAGTTTGTCACCTGAGAAACCCATTTCACAAACTCTTGTCAGTATTCATGAACATCTCCAGTGTGACGAATGCTACAAAGATGTTCATCAGGATTTTGGAACTCCATTGCCCATAGTTTTCCTGTGAAGCTCTCACAAATTCTTCCCAATATAATAAAGGATATTCACTATTAATCTAGGAAAATAAATTAAGAGAATCACCTTCAAGATACATCGAAGCAACATCAACCTTTTGATTGTTGGGAGTTTGGTAATAATGGAAATATTTCTCCGCCTTTATAATCCATCTCCGAATGTCCCATCCATCGAATTGGGGGAATTCTATCTTCATATATGGGCAATGAGGTGGTCTTTTCATCCAAAACATGGATTTTTCTACATCATACCAAGGGATTCGTCCTCTGCCACTTTGCCCAAACAAAACATGTTTAGCCTTCTCTTTCTCAAAAGTTTCATGGATGCTTTCTAGTTGAGGACCACCACCAGCTTGTGCCTTGAGTACAACAACATTAGTAACCAACATAACAATCGTTGCAAACCAAGAAGTAATAACAAATAATTGTTGAACTAGTTGGTCAATTTGGGACATAGATGAAGAACGTAGCACTATGGAATGATGGGGATTCGAAGATCTAGGAGTAGGGATGGGACTGTGGGTGGTTCATTGGTATGGGAGGAAGATTTAGTAGATATTAGTTGTGGATATGTGGCTTTGTGATAAGTGAATGAAATGAACGTGAATTTAGTCTTTTTGTTATTTAAATAGAGTTCATTTTGTTCTTATTTATGTTCAATATTCGGAGATCTACACAAAGTTGTAATTGTTTTGACAGGAGACAACCAACACACGAAAACGGGGAAAATATCAAGTTATCAGTAAAAATACGGTCGACCCGGCTCAGAGAGTACGACCGTATCAAGCATCCTGAGAAGATTTCGCCCTGGTCGTATTCATCAGTACGGCCGTATCAGTTTCCAGGCGATATGGTCATGCCTCATCGATACGACCGTATCAGAATTTCC
>LTAE01013149.1:11068-24011 GCA_001647135.1 Pontederia paniculata
CTCTCTCTCTCTCTCTCTCTCTCTCTCTCTCTCTCTCGGTCACTGTTCTTCTCGTCTATTTGGTTCTCAGATCCCATTTATGCGAAAGAACAGAAAAAAAGGAGAGAAAAGAAAGGTCTAAGAATTCTTACTCCATCATCGGATTCGGGGAGGGCCAATTGGCCGCTGCCGCCGGCGCCGTATTCGGTTCGTTTAGGCTCTGAGGCGGCGGAGGTTTAGCGGGCGGCTCGGGCGATGGACGGCTTCGAGAGTGGCGGCGGGGTTTCCTCAAACCCTAGTTTCATGAGCGAAGGAAGCAAAGAGCTCGCGGGTTTTGGTGCTTCAGGTGAGCTCGCTTGTGTTGTTGATCCGTTGCTCTACTACAACTTGTTTGATTCGAGTTATTGTTGAACAAAAACAAAGAGTTGGTTCTTTTGTGGTTAGTTGAAGTAGATGTTGTTCCAGTGTGAATTGCTATCGCTTTTGATCTGGTAGAAAGAATGATGCAGTTTAAGCACTGAGCAAGATTACAATCGTTCAGCTTCTCCAGCGAGATGGCTTGTGATTTGTGCAGATCTGTTTATGTTCCTTGGAGTACTCGATTTTGAGTCTTTGTAGATGTGTTTGTTCCCTGGCGGTTCATGCCAGAATTTTCGTTTCCAACGTAATTTTTATTGGCCGTAGTGTTAAGCCGTGTGTTTGTGGTGAACATTGTCATTTTGTTGTTAGTTATCAAATCGAGGATAATGTGGCGATTGCTGTTGATATTGATTGATTCTGTTAATGACATTTGAATATTATACTTTAGCTAATTTCTAATTTATTCCCTTTCGTAAATGAATCCTGTTTTGCCACTGCTAAACCAAAAAAAGGCATATTTGGAATCTTTACATGTTCTCATCCTTTGTCATTAGCTACAATGTTCTTGACCAGTTCAATGGTTGTCAAGTTTTCTGCACATTGAATAGTTATCCTTAGCTTATGTAGTCAGATATTGGCAGTTTGTGTTTTGTTGTTGGCGATTCCTTGTCTGTATTGTTATCTTATGTTTTTGGTAACTCAAATTCTGATTTTCTGCAGATAATACTCATTTCGATGCCTCACAATATGCATTTTTCGGGAAGGATCTCATGGAGGAAATTGAATTAGGTGGTCTGGAAGAAAATGATTGTATTAATGATGGTGGTATTGCTGGGCTTGAAGCGGAGGACTACGCCTTTTCTTCAAGTTGGGACAGGGGGGAGGTGATCTTTTGAACTTGTTTTTTCAGCAAAAATACAACCAGTCTGTTCTATCAAACAATGCAAGTTATGGGGGGTTAAATTTATTGTTTCTTGGTGTTGGAATTGGAGCAAGCATGTCAGTCATACTGGAAGTGCTCTTCTAGATAGGGGGTCATAGTTCAATGACAGGAACATATACGAGTGATGTCCACAAGTTCCTGAATGCTTTATTTGATGTTCTCTGTGAATCCACTTTTGTCGGGTGACGTGTTGTATGAACTTACACGATCTGAGAAGTTTAGCTCAATTTTGGATCGTGTAGTCCAATATATTGATAATCCCACACATTGAAGCACTTGTATTACATGAATATTAATATATTACATGCTGGAACTTGATTTTAACAGAATATTGAGTAGTGGCACAATATGTAGCTAGCTCGAACAAGTTTCAGGAGATAGCTATTATTTTGTATTCTTAAGAACAACTATTTTTTCGTCGTGATATCATTTTGAAAGGAGTTCAAATTTTTATATAATTTTCTTGAATCGCAGGTTGATGCCCTTGCTTCTTTATCTGATGTTGATGACCTTGCTAGCACGTTTGCTAAGGTTAGTTAGTTGTCATCTTTTGTATGCAACATAAGATAAGTATCATTAATTTACCGAAGAAAGCATGAAGATCACTGACGAAGATTGCTTTTCATATTACTGTTAGGCGCTGACTTTATGCTTCAGATATATGCCTTTTGTGCCTTTTAAAAGGATAGCCATGTAATGGGCTCTCTCTATTTCTCTAAAAAGAATTTCCTTTTAGTATGCCTGAAATTAAGCCTAGAAGATTTTAGTTAGTTCTTCTTTATTTATTTCATCTTATTGATTCTAATAATTCGTTCAATCATCTGAGCATTTCATGTTGCTACAACATTGAACATGACTTGATGTCAAAAAGTTAGAACTTTAATATGCATAATTCTGCCACAATTCTATGTATTGTGGTTTGTTCATCTCTGGTAGTCTCGTCAAGGTCTATTTCATATACATAGGCTTGTTCATCTCCTTACTGTTGATATATCCTTCCTTTGATTGGATTGTTAAGTTTCTTTTGTTTTGATGAAAAAAATTGCTAAGGAAAGTGAATTCTAGGAAAAGGATTCATTTTCATGTGTTTGATAGATGATTTGAAATATAGGAGGAAGATTGTCTTGAAAATATGAAAGAGAAATGTTAATGAGAGAAAAATGGATTTTCATTCCAAAAAGAAGAATTTATTTCCTTTTTTTAATGATGAATTCATTTCCCAAATTCAGCCTATTTTTTTGTCAATAGGAAAGTATCTTCTTGTTGACTGACCTTTTTTCTAACTATCAAATAGTGGAAAGTGAGTATTTCATTTATTAAGAAAACACTCTTTTATTATTTCTCTCTCAAAAAAGAAAACACGTTTTTTATTAAAATAATGATGCCATAATTAGCACTTCATTAGATGTTGCTGCTATTCTATGTTCAGAACAAAGAACTCTATTAAACTTTGTGTTTCACTATGTAGCCTAATGATGTCTTCTTCTACTAGCCATGTTTTTCATATGGTTTGTCTGTCCATGAAATATTAATCATATGCAGTATTCACCACATTTCTACAGAAAATGTCTTCACAAGTTTCTGGAGATGTTATATGAGTATTTAATATCATTCGGTATACCAATGTTTGAGCTAGTTGTTATTGTCAATCCCTGAAATGAATCTTTTCATCTTCTTTAAACAGATACAATTTAAAATGGATTATATTCACCTACGTTACTCCTCTGAAATAACAGATTTATCAATTGCAACCTGATAAATATATGCTGTTTATTTTAATTCGTTATCAATTTTAAAAAAATAGTAAGTTAGCCATGTCTTACTTCTCTAGTAGGAAACTACTCACTGTACCTAGATGTAAATATTTCATTGTAATTTGCATCCACCTTTTTGTGATGGTATTATGGTTCTATTTATTTCAGTTATGTAGGTTTTTTTTCATCGCTAGTTTTCCTCAACCTAACAGTCACATATTTCTTTGCAGTTGAATAGGGTTGTTAGCGGACCAAGAGCTGCAGGAGTTATTGGTGATAGAGGATCATTTTCTAGAGAAAGTGAGTGATGTCATTGCCTTAATATTTAGTGTTGAAATTCATTTTGAGCATAGTTTTCACATTCTAGTTGTACGTTAACTGTTTAGTTATTCTTTTTGCGTGTATCCAAATTATGGTATGAATGTTGAATTGAATGCATATTTTGTGTGAGAGAAATGAAATAAGGGATTGATATGCTTTAACTACTTAAAACAATTTCTTAATAAAGGGGAAGGGGGAAATGGGATGCATCGATCCAATGGGAACTGATCTTTGTTAATTGTTATCCAAATTATAGACGGTTTTTTGTTAGTATTCCATGTCCCTAACTTCATTGCCTTAGTGGTATTTAAACTGTTGATTGTGAAAAGAATGGTGATTAAATACTTGATAGTCTTGGAGACTTGCAATGTGCCAAGAGAGGCCATTGTTGACTAGCTCTGCAGTTTTATCACTGGTTTATTAGCATACCACTAATTATGTAAATAGATGAAAATTATAGGAAATTCGAATCGGAACACTTTATTGGTTGTCTTGAGTTCTAAACGTTTCAAGCATCATCAATTTGTCTTGTTCCGAACAAAGAGATTCTGAGTATTGCATTTTCTAATATTCCCAACACTTCAACTGTACAGGACGAGGATATAGCATTTGCCCTTTTCCAATTGCAATGAACTTATGGTATTATAATGATTTAGCTAATTCAAGATCTCCTTCCTATTTTAAACTGTTGATTTTGTAAACTTGTCTTCTCATCTGTTATGAGACTTTCTTGCTCGCTGGTCCCACCATGGAAAACTTGTTGCTATCAAATTGATTTTCAAGCTTCTACGACATGAAAGTTCATCTGTGGTGCTGTGCTGCTAAATCACCTAGTTAAAAATTGATGTAGGACGAGTGTTAGGAGTCCTACATGATTTAATTTCCTTCTATTATTTGTTTTAGTCTTGGAGTTTAATAATTGATTCTAAAAGCTTACAAATAGGCCTAAGTTTTTGAATAATAAAATCAATGCTCTATTCCAATTTATTTTTCACAATACATGTGGTGTTTATCTTCCTCGGTGGACTCCAAACCCATGGCCGATTGTGATGTAAACTATCATATGAAGCTTTTTTGTGGAGCTTTTGAACCATCAATCTTTTTTGGGACTCGCCTGAAAGAGATTCCATTATCATTTATAACCACTTTAAAAGGTTAACTTTTTTATCTACTTGTTTTTTTGTGAAGATATATGATGTCATATTTACGATTACTGTTCATGGATGGTCTATTTTAGAGAAAGGTCATTCTTTTTTATTTTGCAGTGTTATAGGCAGGCCAAAACCTATTACAAAATATAATTTAAAACTGCAATAGCTCTCACTGAAAAAGGAACTAAAACTAGGTAATGTAACCTCTAAAAGTAAAATCCACAGTAGGACCTACAATTTAATACTTGGACGTGGCTCACACCTCTACTTGAGTACCAAGAGGTCTCGAGTTCGTTTCTCATGAGTGGGACTTATGTGCCCCTTTATTTAATACCTGAACACTTACTCAAAAAACAAAAAAAAAACAATACTTGAATGGTTTACAACTGATGGAGGACTTAGTTATCTTGTATATATCTTCATTCATCTCTTAATTATTGTTTTATTATCTTCATCCTTTTAAACCTCTTTCGGGCAAAAAACTTCACCACTTCCATATTATGTAAGCTAGACTGTTGGTTACCTTCTGTTTCCACATCTATATATTAGAGAATCTGAAATTATTTGTACAATGGTTTCAAATCATATGGTCAAAACAAACATTTGATGATGGTGAAAACCAGATAAAATAATACGGACCTTGATAGTCATCATTTCCGATCCCCAAAAGGAAAAATGTTATATAGGCCAAAAGGTTTACTTTTATATCAATACTTCACTTCTTTGTTCTACTGATAATCTATGCTTAAAGTCTTATGTTGTAACCTCAGCCTATTGTTATGCCTTTGTTTGAGTTAACAAATTTTATCAAGTTTATGTCTCTTGTTTCGATTTTCACTGTCTTACAAGTTATCTTGGTCGAGTTTTCTTAGGTTCATCCACTGCAGATTGGACGCAGGACCAAGATTTTCCAAACTGGGTTGATCAGCAAGTATTAAACGATGACAAAATTCAGGAAGGCAAAAGATGGTGGTCGCAACCACATGTTTCTTCATTTTGGTCTGCAGATTCCAAGCCACTTCACAGAACATCATCATATCCACTGCAACAGCACCAACAACAGCAACATCATCAGCTCCTCACTGAACCAATCCCTGTACCCGAGTTATCTTTTACTTCTTACCCTCCACCTGGTGGACGGTCTCGGTCATCGACAAATCTAACACGGCATTCAAGCATTCCTTCTCTTGCTGGCAGTCTGCAGATACCTGGTTCAAGTCTCTCATCTTATTCTGGTCCTCTGCATCAGTTGGGAGGATTACCTCATGAGTTGCACATGGGTGCAAATATATCCCAAATTGCATCACCTGGCCTCTCAATTCGTAGCAGTCCAAGGAATTACTGGCTAAACCAATCTAGTTTATTTACATCTGAACACTCAAATATGGTTCCTAACTTATTGCATCAACATTTGCCTCTACCAAACCGTTTAATCTCCTCACAGATATTGTTGCAGCAGCATCAACAACAGAGATCACAACCATCTCTTGCATATTTCTCACATTCACCACCCTACCAGTTCACCCGCCATGCCAACAAGTTTGATGGGTCAATTGGTGTATCTGACATGAGGGATCACAGACCAAATTCATCACAAAAAGGAAGAAAGAATTCAAGGTTTTCTCAGCAGTCCTCAGAAACAAGCAGCCTAAAAAGTGAGAATAGTTTGCCACAATTTAGATCAAAATATATGTCATCTGAAGAGATAGAAAACATATTGAGGATGCAGCATGCAGCGACTCATAGCAGTGATCCTTATATAGATGACTATTATCACCAAGCAAGCATTGCTAAAAGGACTGCTGTTTCGGGAACGAATCACAGTTTCTTTCCGACTGCTATAAAAGACTTGCCTTCACGCTCTCGGGGTAGTAATGATCAACATGCACAACTTCAGGTTGATGCTCTTGGGAGGCTTCCGTTCTCCTCAGTTCGTAGACCTCGTCCTCTTCTAGAGGTCGATGTACCATCTCCATCTAGTGATGACATCCATGAACAGAAGCCTTCTGTGAAGTCCCTTGAGCAAGAACCAATGGTAGCTGCCAGGATCACCATTGAGGATAGTATCCGTGTTCTTCTTGAGATAGATGATATAGACAGGTTGTTAGAGGCTACTTCTTCACATGATGGTCGTCTACAACTAAGACGAAGGAGGCAGATGCTCCTAGAAGTGCTTGCGGCATCACTTCAACTTGTTGACCCACTTGGTCCTGGTAAACCGGGGCATACAGTTGGGCTTTCTCCGAAGGATGACCTTGTTTTCATTCGCATAGTCTCTATTCCCAAAGGCCGGAAGTTCTTATCTCGCTTCCTTAACCTTCTCATCCCTGGAAGTGATCTTTCTCGTGTAGCTTGTATGGCCATTTTCCGCCACTTAAGATTCTTATTTGGTGGTCTACCTTCGGATTCCAGTGCTGCAGAAATAATCAACAAACTTGCAGAAACAGTATCTTCTTGCGTGCGTGAAATGGAGCTGAGTGCGCTTAGTGCTTGTCTTGCTGCTGTTGTCTGTTCATCAGAACAGCCACCACTTAGGCCACTTGGAAGTTCAGCTGGTGATGGTGGCAGCATAATCATAAAATCTGTTCTTGACCGAGCCACAGATCTTCTGACAGATCCTTATGCGGCAAGCAACTATACTGTCAATAATCGAGCCCTGTGGCAAGCATCATTTGATGCTTTCTTTCAGCTTCTTACCAAGTGCTGCTTGAGTAAATATGACAGTATAATGCGAATGCTAATGATGCAAACACCAAACATACCACTTGTGGGTTCTGATGCAACCAGAGCTATTAGCAGAGAGATGCCAGTTGAGCTGTTGCGCGCAAGCCTTCCCCATACAAATGAGCATCAGCGCAAGATGTTACTTGAATTTGCTCAGAAATCAATGCCTGTTACCAGCTTTAGTGCTCATGGGGCTAACAATGGATCTGTAACTTCTGAATCAGTTCCTGGTTGATTTGCCTGAAGGATAAACTAAATGGCTCCCAACAGTATGATGTATTCAGTTTATGTCACCTACATCCATTTGCTGAAGCACACCTAGATGGCTGTTGAATGGAATATTTGGTGTCACATTCTGAAATAAGGTCAAAAGGCCTTGGTCAAAATTCTTAAAACTAATTGCTTTTGTTTCTTTTTCATGTGGTCGTTTCATATTATGCTGTGAAGCAAAGAAGTACCTGCAGAAAGTGTTGAGGGTTTTTTGGAGTTAGACAGTAAATTTTCTTCTATGGAGCTTAATTTTAATGCTCCAGGTGAGAGCTCCATACATGGATGATGATGTAAAACTTGTAAAGTTTCTGCCCTGCACCTGCAGAGAGTTGATGGCCTTCTTGGATTTGGACAGTAATATTTCTTCTATGGAGCTTAATTTTAATGCTCCATGTGAGAGCTCCATACATGTGTAGTGATGTAAAACTTGTAAATGTTCTGTTACCGCATATGGCATCCTCTCCTTTTATTTTGCAAGGCTTCAGGAGGTTCCTAAAACTTCTTTCCATGATTTGGTTGATGAAGTGAGCCAATCACAGCCAGGAGTTACTAGCACTTGGAAGTGCTATACGCTCTCCAGGTAGCGTGTTGTATGTAATACCATTTTCTTGGTGTATGTTTCTCCAGTGGGAGGAAAAGGGAGCTGATCAGAGGTGGCAGGTTCTTTTGCATCTTTTATGGAAACGACACTGTTATAGTGGTTTATCCGTGTGGCTTGCCGTGTTTGAAGTCTTTTATTTCTCTATGGAGGCAGGTGTTATTGCAGACGAACAGTTCCTGTCGGCTTCCAAATCTGTGGACCTGTGGTGAAAAATTTACTGAATCTGGGAGTTGATATTGTTGGTGAATCGACTTTTAGCATGAAATTCTTTTACTATTTTATCCTCTTCTTGAAATATGGTGACTTTTTGTTACTCCAAAAAGGTTGGTCGAGTGAGAATAAACGATGAGAGGTGACATTGGATGTAGGGACCGAGGAATTTGTTGACTGTAAAGACTTCGTTTTGCTTTTTGTCTTTATTCGGCTGCAGTTACTGACATCTTAGTAATGCCACAAGGGGATACACATGATTGCTCCATGCGAAGCCATGGTGAAAAAAACTGTACCTTGAGTTAATAGTATTTTTGTGGTAATTATGCCTCAGTTGGATCAGTGTTTTAGGGTACAAGGTGTTTACTTTCAAATATGCACTGTTCTGCAACAAATGTTGAACTAATATGGAATAATAACATCCGATTAATTTAATTCGTCATAAGTTAAAGGGCTCGAATTCGAAATTATTAATTTCGAGTTCCTATCCAACGATGTGCCAAGTATTTCCAAATTACGGGGCTTTTATGTTATATGTACTTCATGCATTGATTATGGAATGTGATAAAAAGCTACTCTTATGTTTTAGGTTCATATAAGTTGCATATATGCATTTTATATATATACAAGTATGAAGCAATCCCAAAGTGTCTTTCATATTTACTATTTTACCGTGTTAAAGGAGGGAGGGGGTCAAGTGTGGGTCAATTTTATTGAGGATGTGATGCCGAAAGAGAGCAATAATAATTTATAACAGCTGAAGAAGAGCACGATGATGCATGAGGTTTTGTTACTGGCAGAGAAAAACTTAATGAAGTGGAGGTCTCACCACTGGCCGCCTTCTTGTTCATAGAAAATAAAAGTAATGGTCACACTCATTCATACCTGCTCCAGGGAGAGCACCCCCAGATTTTGGATGGATGGCTGGATAACTTAGGTCTCACCCCCAGACAGGGGCCGGCCAACAACCACCATCCCCCACCAGGCAGTTCATATCCATAAGAAATCATAATTCCTTTTGTGCATGTTGTTCGTGGACACAGTTCCTTGCTGGCAAAAGTGTGGGGGAGGGGGAACTCCCCTTCTCATGCTGAGTAGGTAGTGGTTGGTGCAGCACTGCGGCATATATGCAAGCACAATTTGCACATTATAGAAAAAAAGAGCGTGAATGTATAAGTTCCTTGTTTAGACATTTAATATATATATATATATATATATATATTCAACTGACACAAAATTTGTGCAACTATATATTAATAAAAAACTTATGAAAAAAATAATTATATTAAAATATATAATATGTGATGGAATAAAAATAATAATTTAAATATAAAACTAAAATATGGTTTTTCCAAAGGACCAATAAATTGTTTGAATTAGAGAAAACTACCGAAAAATATAAGATACCTTTTCACATAAAAAAAACTGCTGACACACTGCACATACCACTTTTACCCTATTTTTGAAGAATTTGTTTTTCTATACATTAAAATCACTATTACATTTTTTTATTTTCTTAGCACTTGAAATTATAAAATATCAAATATTTACTCTCTTTACAATGTTTTCTAAGATTGAAGTTGACTGATGGTTAGGTCAAATAATTTCTTCTCTTTTTATCTTTGTCTAATATTTTTCTTATCGGCGGAAAAAAAAACCAGTTTTTAATTGAAAGAAATGCTCTGAGGCATATTTTAATACAACGAGGGGGGACAACTGAGAATATATGAGAAGTAAAAAATGGAGCATCATGGTAGGTGAAGGAACTGATTCCTGATTCCAAAAGCATTTCCGAAACAATATGGACAGCAATTATAAGGGTAGAAAAACCATCTTAGATTCTCTCTCTCTCTCTCTCTCTCTCTCTCTCAAAGCTCATAAAAGGGCTGCTGAACGCTCCTTTTCCTCTGCTCCGTGCCTGATCACAGGTGCCATCATTCCCCCTCTCAGTCACATTCATCTTGTGTTGCTGTAGCATTTTTGTTGAAGGGCTCGCATTTTATTCACTGTGTCTACTTGTTGATCTTGCAGTCGGAATAAGCCTCGTAGAAGAACCCTACTGTAGAAAGCTTAAAGGTGGTTCTTTTCCTGTTTACCACTGCCGTTCAATCTCTTATTCTCGGGTGTTCTGCGTTCTGCTTCAGATTTTGGCGTTTTTGTTTTTCTCATTGACTTGCCACTACAGTTTCGTCTGTATCGAATTCAGATTTTTCTGTTAATTTCTCGTGTAATCTAACAGTTAAAGTAGATCCTTTTTTTGCATATCTTAACTGATAAGATGGATTCGATATCGATTTCGTGTTCTGCCAGCGTTACTTGAGTTTTGCTTTTTCCGCGTTTCCTCTGTAATCTTTTGCTGTTTTCTGAAATCTCGTTGACGATTGCTGGATATTGGGACTGGTTTGATGCTTGCCACATTTCTATTATTCTCACAAAAGATTTCTTCGCTAACGAAGAACTTGTTGTATGAATCCTCAGACAAAAGAATTTGCATTTTGTTCAAGGGCAGAGGAGAAGATTTCTCGAGTGTAACAGTTGTCATCTGATCATGCTGCCCGCTAACAGAAGGGCTCAGCCCAGAGCGGGTAGATCCTGGTCTTTTTCAGGTATCCCTTGCGCTTTGCCTATAAGATTATTTAAGGGAGAAGTATTAAAATGCACTTTGAATAAAAATGTACAATTTGAGCCCAGAATTCTCATAATAGTCTTTGCACCATACCTTGGAACTTGCAAAATCAATTAGTACTTACCCATTACAAGCTTTTGGTTCTACTTGATTTATAATTCTCTCAGCATCATATAAATTTTGAGCTCTTAGGTTGAACAATTGCATTAGTAGTTAGGTTATTCAGATCCAGGCGACCCATGATTTTAAAGACTGATTTTGAAGTATGTTTATGACCTACTAAAGAAACTTATTGAAAATTAAAATCACGATGCATGCTATTTCTATGTTTTCTCATTGTTTCTTGATTGGTATAATGTTATTTCTTTTTAGATATGGAATATTTGGATCAAAAACCCAAGCCTCGAGTTCTTGGTAAAGTTCTGGTTGCAGCTATTTTCACAGCCATCTGCATGTTTCTGCTCATGCGTACCCCTTGTCATCGTCGCATAAATGTGGTAAGCTCTACTACTATTTCCGTTATTCCGATGACTGTCATTATCTGACTCAACATATTGAGAAAGTATTTGTAATGTAGTTTATCTAAAGTTAGAAGAAAACTTAGATGTCATCATTGGAATAAATGTCTAGTGTGTTTCCTTTGTCTCTTAATAGATTTATGGTTGTATTACAATTCACCTTGTTAGACATTCCTTGCTATCTTCAGTGCTTTGAGAAGTTCAATTACATTATTTTATATCATGGATTAAGGAGCCACTAATATTATATTACATGTGTCTTGCTGTGCCAAAACCAAAAGGGAATGTGGCACAAATTGATGCATCCAATGTGCATACTGCCTAGGGAATTCAGAAGCTGCAATATAGTGTATGCAGCAATTAAAGTACAGGGCTTAATTGTGCTTGCATATGTTTCTGGTGTCCTGAATGACACAGACCTGTTTGCAACCGTCAAAGCATTAAAGAGAAATAGGCAAAAACTTTCTTGGCTGTGAACTGGTTCTTGTACACTTCTTTTCTTATTTATACTCATAGTATATTTTTAGGGTGTTCACTCGCTATTCTATCTTTTTTATGAGTTGTTCATAAATTGGAACCATATAACTTTAACTTCTCTTAGACAGATTCTCGCGTTAATTTCTCTTGCTTGTTCTTAGTTCTCCAGAAGAGAAGTTGGTGTCACACATGTTTTAGTGACTGGAGGTGCTGGATATATAGGTTCACATGCTGCACTTCGACTGCTGAAGGATTCTTATCGAGTAACTATAGTGGTAAGTTTCCACTGCCTTCTTTCATCCTTTGTGTGTGTCATGCTTCATGATATGTGTATCTTCTCATCACAGCATGCTTACTGATGTTATAACTTGAGTTATGCACTATAGAGATTTAATATTTTGTCATGATTTACCAGGACAATCTTTCTAGGGGGAATATTGGTGCAGTCAGGGTACTGCAAGAGCAATTTCCAGAACCTGGAAGACTTCAGTTTATATACGCTGACCTTGGAGATGCAAAAGCAGTATCCAACTATATGTTTTTGAATGAGTGAAATTAACTTCTGATAGTAAATGTCCACAAAGTGCCATTTTCATTCTTTAACTGCCATTCAGGTCAATCATATATTTGCAGAAAATGCATTTGATGCTGTTATGCACTTTGCAGCAGTTGCTTATGTGGGCGAGAGTACTCTGGAACCTTTGAGGTAGGTTCTTCTTGTGTCATCACATTTCTTTTACATCTATTATGGTATCAATAAGTGAACAAAGAGAGATTAACAGAGGAAAAATATCCCACCATATTCTGAGGGATCATCTTGTATTTATATATGGTGTACAAGATATATGGAAAGACTATATATGTAAAGACTAATAATACAATATCTGTATATATGGAAAGATATATTCTTAATACTCCCCCTCAAGTTGGAGCATATATATCATGCATGCCCAACTTGCGACAAATATAGAGAACTCGAGGACCTCGAAGAGCCTTGGTAAATATGTCT
>LTAE01013150.1:0-10030 GCA_001647135.1 Pontederia paniculata
CCTAGAGTTGGTCACTACACAAGAGTGAATCTCCTTGATCTCGCTATCCTCGCACACCTTGTAGACCTTGCAGCCCCTAGGATTTCCCTAGGCAATTTAATTATGTATCAAATAATTAAAACCAAGGAGAAAATTCATTCTAAGTGGACCAAGGGTGCTCGCTTGTATTTTAGCAATCTTATCACCTTCATGGTTCGAAAAGTCCTTAAATCTAAGTTTGATGTCAATGAAGATGTCCTCCTTCCCACCAAAAATGATAAAATCACTTTCACTACCTTGACTAGAAAGGGACTCACCAAAGAATCTTCTCACGCCACTGACCTCCCCTCTACCTCTGAATTTCAAGATCCTATGTGTCAACCTTCTGATCCCCCAAGAGATCCCTCCACAACTGCAAATTCTGAAACTCCCCTGCAATCTCCTCAGTCAATTAGGACTCCCTCCACTGCCATAGGCACTTCCACTTTCTCTTCCACATGGCCTCCAACTAGAACCGATTGAACTACCCTATGCACCAAAGTGGACCCCATGACAACTCAACTTAGCACAATGTCAAACCAATTGAGTCAAGATCTTAAGTTGCTACAGAAAGTTCGAGAAGAGTAGCTCAACAGTAATGAGGTCAGCACACAGCTTGTTGTTCATCATAAACAAGCATATCATCATTGGGATGTTCTGGAGGGCTTTATGAGGGCACATGGGTATGATCCCTATCCAGAGTCACCTTTTGATAATTACAAAGGGGGAGAGAACAATCAGAGGAGTGAACCTGCACAGAAAATGAACCCATTGTAGTCGAATCTGAAGAGGAAGATGGTGACTAGGACATTGATCTCCAAAGTGCAGGAGCGGATCAAGAAGGAATTTCTGCACGAGAGGAAGAAGATGACCAAGCAATTATTGATATGCAAGCTAGTCAAACCATTACTGAAGAAGCAATTAACAAAAACGACATAGAAGAAGAATTCCAAGAACTAGTTGCTGAACAAAAACATGAACTCAACACCTTGATGGATGATGTATAAACAAAATTTTAGAAGAAACATTAAATACTGTAATAGCTGAAGACTCAACACTTCCTTCTCCCTCTGAAAAGAAGTTTGGAAAAGGTTCAAGAGGAAGAAGAAGGATAAGGACCAAGAGAAATAGATAGAAAGGAAAATTCTGTATCGTAAACAAGTTATGTATCTGAAAACACCTTGAGTCTGAATGGCTGTAATGTATGTCTTTTTTTGTTTGTGACTATGAGTGTCTTTGTTACTTTGAATGATATTTTGTATGACATTTTTTATTTCAAAAATGAAATGAGGTTTCTTTTACAAAAATCTATTGTGCAAAGATAATTTCTGAAGTATGTTGCTAAATGACAAAGTGTTAAAATAAATTGAAGAGCATTTCTGATTTATATGTCTTGAATAAATGCATGAGTTAAGGGGGAGAATTATCTGAAAATATGAGATATGTGATTAAGGAGGAGCATTACTGGTTAGTTAAATTTCTGTATGATTTTTATATTTTTAACTAACTCTAAGTTCATTCCTCATAAATTTGTAATTATCAAAAAGGGGGAGAATGTTGAATCTAGGATCCCGAGATTGTTTTGATGATCACAAATTTGTGAGGGAACTTAGTTTGTACTAATCAATTTGTTGAATTGATCTTTGAAATACATGATTTTTATGTTTCAATAAGTGATAGGTCGACCGAGGTTGAAGAACGGTCGACCTATGCACAAAGAAGACATAAAGGAAAAATCTTGAGTGTGCAGTGATCGTCCAAAGGATGTGAAGTAAAGAAATGAAGTCAAGTACTGAGCGGTCGACCAAAGTTGTTGAGTGGACGACCGAAGACAAGTTAGAGCAGGAAAGATCATTCAGTGAAGAACAGTGGGCGACCGAAGGTTATACATCAAAAGTACAGAGGTTGAAGAACAGGCGCTCCAAGGAGAAGTGGACACCCTATGATCAAGTTTAGCCGATGATGAGATGGCTAAGGAAGGAACGATCGCCCGAAGATGAAGAGTGGACGACTATAGAGCTAGAGATGAAGACAATGGACGCCCAAGGGTTTCAGAGTAAAGACAGTGGACAACTAGAAGATTGTCAATATTGGAAGAGGACGCCCGAAGGCTCATGAGTTGAAGCAGAGGATGACCAAAGTAATGATAAAAGGAAGATCGGTCGACCGAAGGTGGAGTGCGAACGATCGATGAATTTCAGACAAAGACAAAGGTCGTCCGAGAGTCTTGGTGTGAAGACAAGTGGACGTCCAAAAGTTTGTAAGGTCTGAAGTGAAATGAAGAGATCTGAGTACAGAAGGAAAGGACGTCCAAGGAATCTGAAGAATGGACATTCGAGAAGATTGATGTGCAATCAGCGGACGACTAGAGAAGAGTTGAATATGATACAAGTCAAGTCGGGCGACCGCAGATGAAGAGCGAACGACAGAAGGAGCTTGACAGAAGACTTCAATTGAAGAGTGGACGTCCGAGAAGATTGGTGTGCAATCAGCGGACGACTAGAGAAGAGCTGAAGATGGTTAAAGTCAAGTTGGGCGACCGCAATTGAATAGCGGACGACCGAAGGAGATTGACAGATGACTTCAACTGAAGAGTGGACGTCCGAGAAGATTGGTGTGCAATCAAAGGTGAAGAGTATTGTACTTGCATTAACGACTAGTTTTTCTAAGAGAGAAATTAGGTCGTTGAGTGCAGAGTATATACTGTAATCCTAAGAGTCTTGGGAAGTTAACTTTGAAAAATTAGAAATCTGAGAGCTTGAGTGAAAAGCCTTAGTTCCTCCTTCTGAGTATTCGAGTGACAAATATAGGATAGAAGGAAGTGTGTGCTCAAGAGTGAACTTGTAAGACGTTATCTCCTTGTCCTCTAATAAAGAAAGGAGAAGAAGAAGTTGTAAGGGAGCCTTCTCCCTTTGAAGAAGGAGTTTAGTGATCTTCGGAGGTCTCGAGTTCGAGAAGACCGGTGCGGGGACATTGTCCAGGAGTTCGGTCGAACCTCGTCAACAAACTATTGTTTTTTGTTATTCTTCTTCTTCTTTATATTTGCACTTGTATGCTTTCGCTAACATAACTACCTTAGAATCATCGAAAATTTTAATACACCAATTCACCCCCCTCTTGGTGCAATCTAGATCCTACATATTTACGATCATGAAATCATTTGTAATGGCCATGAAAATGGATGATCATGAGCATATCGCAGAAGTGACGACTGTGAGTGAAAAAAAGATTGATCGAAGAGCTAATGCTCTTCACGACCCGTGAAGTTTGAGAGTCACGAGCCATGAATAAAGCTTCATGATCGTGAGTGAAAGGAATAAACCATCGACACATTGATCACAACCATGAAATATTGTATATGTGCCATGACAATTTGGGCTTTTGACGACTTAGTTGTGGGTATGACCGTGAAATCTTGTTCAGGAACAATGACAATATGGACACGTAATGTTATAGCTTATGTCATGGCCTTGAAGTCACCTATCAGGGTCATGAAATATGATTTCAAGAAAGTTGAGTTCAAACCATTTTTGAATCAACCTTGTCCAACTCTCAATTTGGTTTTAAGATAAGAATATTTTTTGTTAACTTTTATCAAAAAAGTGGACCATGAGATTAATTTTTATTCTGAAAAATCAGACTAGACCTCAACTTTATAAATAAGACCTTGGATCATTTATCTCTCTCTCTCTCTCTCTCTCTCTCTCTCTCTCTCCTCCTCTCTGATACTGAATGTTGGATTCAAGATGATGAAATATTTGGAAATGAAGATCACGGCTAAAGAAGGAGTCTAGAGTGCGGTGCATTTGATAGAAGGCCACACTGCTAAAAAACTACCAATGACTTAATTATTCTCATACCATCAATCATTCAGTCTTTCATCATTGGTCCTTCATTACTAATCAATCATTCTTTCTTTAGTCATCTTTGCCATACATTACTTTCTTAACATTAGGGGTAAGTTATGACAATATCGTTAAAGATAGCCAAATATCAATTACTCCTCAGTCATCAATCATTATCATTACTTTCTTTTATTCACCATTTCTTATTTTTCTTTCATACTTTACGTCATCATTCATTCATCTTCTATCAGTCATCTAATGAAATATTTAGACGAAGTGGTTATCTTGTTATGTTTGATTTATCTCATTAGTAACTTTCAGGTAACTTTGAAGGTTGGTTTGATGACTTTGAATATCTCATATGAGTCTTTGAAGGTCTCACCAATAGGCCATTGAGGGTGCACAAGTTATGACCGATAAGGATACTCGAGAAATTCTTTCGTTGTATGGCGGGGAGAAAGACAATCAACAAAAAATGGATAGCAACTATTTTACCAATCATATCTTTAATAACATCGCTCCCAAACATTCAATACATGACGACCTCATCATTTATTTAGGTGAAGATGGTTGACTCTTATCTTATCCATATATTAGCCATTAATATCCAAAAACTTTATCATCTTTCAACATCCGGAACATACCATAAATAATTAACAAAATATACCTGCAACTAAAAATCCTTCATGACTCGTGAAAGGCTTCTTCACGACCGTCACATAGGTATTCACGGGTGTGAATGAGACTTAACAACCACTATGTTCAATTTCATGGCTCATGTAAATACCTTCATGGGCGTGAACAAAATATTCACGGGCATGAAACTCTTCTTAGCGGCCATGACCGAAGGGTCATTTTCCTTCATTTCAAGCTCACGAACTGTGATATGTTCCTTCATGGTCGTGACTGAATATGCGATCTCTTCTCTACATCTTCATAGCCCATGACATGTTCTTTCACGGACGTGACCAAATACGCAATATTTTTTTTCTACATCTTCACGATCCATAACATGTTCTTTCATGGACACGATTGAATGTGTCATTCCTTCATTTCATCTTCATGACCTGTTAACAAATTCCTTCACGACCATGATCGAAGTTGCGATTCCTTCATTCCAATTTCAATTTTTTCACAAAAAAATAATATATAATTCTAGTAGAATTAATCTGATCATCCCAAAAATTAACATGGATTTAAAAGCATGATTATAACCATAAAACTATTTTCTCCTAGAATAAACTTAACATGCGATTATTCTAACATGTATATATAGACGGATCCGCCTATGTACATAAGTACTTGAGGACAAATTTGAGGCAAATGAGTGAATTAAAGAAGTTACAAAATTGGAAGTCAAGCTCAAGCCAAAGGAAGAAAAAAAAGGTTATTTTGATATTTTGTAAGAGATAATGCATAATTTCCTACGTCAACTAAGAATTGATTACTTTAATATATTAAATTAAAATTATTCATAATATTTCTTATTTTAAATAAGAATTGGTTGAGGAATTTAATTTGAATAAGGACTAACTTTTTTCTACTTCAATTAAGAATAAGGTCTATTGAAGAATTTGATTAGTCTAAACATCATGCAAAAGACTTTCAATCATTATACAACTTCTGAGAAACTATAGAAACATAGTTTCATTAATTTAGAAGAGTTTTGAAGTCAAAATGTTTATTTTAAATGAGCCACGAATTTGAAGACAAATTGAAAAATTTTCTCATATTTCTTCCTAATTTGATTTGAAAAAAGGACTCTTAACTCTATCATACTCCTTAGGTATCAAAATGAATTATATTTGAATATATATGAAAGAGTTTTGATGACTTAAAATTCAGCCTAAGGATGAGTTACGGATTTGATATTCTTAAGTAATCAATTATCTTTTTTTTTTGTTGCTTGAAAGATTGATTTTTTAATGGATGTTGATGCAATTTATGTTATAACTTATATTACTCGTTTGAGAGTCATAGGTTGTGTGGTCTATTAATTTGGCTTGTTTAACCATTTAATAGTCTTGGAGTTGCATTGTTAATGCATCTTAATATTAGATAAATTTAAGGTGAATTTATTGGAATGTCCTGATTCGCTTTAACCTTAAGATAATTGATTGTATATGTTTAAGAGAACATAATTTGAGTGCTCCTAGTTCACCATTGGATTCGATTTGTGTTCTTAAGTCTTATTTCATTTAGCATATTAGTGAAGCAATATTCCCCAGTGCCCAAGTTATCTGATTTTGTTATATCCAATGTAACTTTATCTTACCTTTTTAGTTATTTTAATTTCAATTTTATTCAAACTCTTCTGCAAATTTTACATTTCTCTATTAACATTGAAATTAGTTAGGTTAAGTTATATTTGTCATCGTGGGTTTGACATCTTTACTCTTATACTTTATTACCTAAATGACTAATGCACTTACTAGTGTATTTAGATTGCATCAAAATTTTGTCGTCGTTATCAAAGACTAATTGTTAACTTACTTGTTTAGTTTTATTAGTTAATTAGATTTTTTTTGGTATACCTTCACTTTTTTGGGGAGTTATGCTAATTTTTCATATATATCTTTTGTAGACAACATTCTATTGATTCTGATCATAGACATTCATACCATTACATTCTCAACGGCGAAGAAGAAAACAAAGATCAATACGTAGAAAAGAGGAAATTGTAAAGAAAAATTCGGTCCAATCAAAGCATAAACTTTATGGACCTTTTTTTAGAAGAAAAATAGGTCTTATATGTTATAAAATAATAGTTCGTACAATATTGAATTTTTTATTTGACTGATATTGTTTCAATTCTCTCTCTGTTTAGCCTAAACATGGAATTTATTGGAAAAGATGCACCACTATGAACTTGCCCCAAAAATTATATAGCCAAGTGTAAAGGAAATATATGAAATTTAAAAAAGAATTTTATTTGTAGTATGTAAGAATGCATCATGTCTATTACTATCCTTTAATTGTATGGACTTTTTCGATGTGTAGTATCTTTTTATCTAAAAAATAAAAATAATGTTGGGAATGTAGGGCAAGGGTGTTGGCCCAGGTGAGACACAACACGGACAATAGCAAAAGAAAAAACAGAGGAGAAAAGTTCTTAACTCAAAAGAAGGAGATTAATTTTATTGATTTGCCAACACCAGAATTTATAGCACAAAGAAGATTAGTTTATCTGAAAACTAATTCTATCCTAAACACAAAAGATAAAGTCCTAATCAAAATAAAAAAAAATCCAAAGTAATCTAATCTAAGATAGATAAGATAAGATAAGATCTAATCTAATCTAATCTAATCTAATCTAATCTCTCTCAAAATTCACCATGTCAAGATTAGATCCTAACATACTCCTCCCTAATCTTGACATTCTTTCAAATCCTTCATTCCAAGCAAGTAGCGCATTGTTGCCATCTTCACTGCTGGTAGCGCTTTCGTAAGCACATTTGCTCGCTGCTCTTTCGTGCGCACAAACTCAACTTTAATTTGACCCTTATCAACATGCACGGATGAAGTGGAACTTTGTGTCTATGTGCTTGCTTCGACCATGGAAAACTGGATTCTTAATCAATGCAATAGCTGACTTGTTATCAACTAACAACTTCACTGGTCTCAATTCTTGCTTTGTTANACCTCTTGTGTACACAGCTTGCTCTTGGGCGCACCTGCTGAATCCGAGGTTCGTCAAACTTTTGTCAAGCTTGATATTCCATGCCCATGGAGCTTGCCTGAGACCATATAGTGCCTTGCTCAGTTTGTACACAAGGTGCTCCTTGTTCTTTTATACAAACCCTTCTAGCTGTGTCACATAGACTTCTTCTTCAAGGTCTCCATTGAGGAACGCCGATTACACATCCAGGTGGTGCACTTGCCATCCTCGATTTGCAGCAATCGCAAGGATGACTCGAACTGTATCAAGCCTAGCAACTAGTGCAAACATCTCATCAAAGTCTACACCTAGTCGTTGAACATGTCCCTTTGCAACGAGCCTCACCTTGTGCTTGACTATCTTCCCTTCGGAGTTCTTCTTCACCTTGTAAACCCACTTCAGTCCTATGGATTTCTGTCCTGTTGGCAACTCAATGAGAGTCCATGTTGCATTCTTCTCTATGGAGTCAATCTCTCTCTTCATTGCATCTTCTCAGTCGGCTTTCCCAGCATCTTCTCTATAACTTGATGGTTCCTCCAATTCGACAAGCAAAGCTTCGCCTTCTACCTCTTCATTAAGGATCTCAACTCTCCTTGAGTCTCTCATTATGCTTTCCATGTCTCTGAATCTGACATGGCTGCTCGTACTACCGTTGCTGGTGGAAGACGACGATGGGGACATCGTACCTGTTTGGGAAGAAGATGAAGACTCGGCCCTTATCGGAGTTCCAGCCGATGCTGGAGATCTGGCCATGGTTGATGAAGCCCCATCCGTAGTTGACTATGCCACTTCTGCTACTCGAGTTGCGGCGGGCACTCGTGATCTCATCATCGGTCCTGGCGGTGGTTGACCAACCAGAGGTGCTACAACCTGAGATACATTATGAGGACCATTTGCCTCACCTGAACTTGAGGCAGTTGCTATCGGAATTTGAAAGTCGTCTTGCTACGCCTCAGGGATCGAACTCAGCACCACTCCAAAATATGAAGTCCCATCGCTGCCTTGGCTTGCGCTCTATGCAAACTCCTTGCCCTCTTCGAACTTCACGTCCTTGGTGATAGTAGCTTTCCAGAATGAGGGTTATAGAATCTATTGGCCTTGCAGCCTTCTTCGACGCTGAGGTACACCATGGCTTGACTCCGGTCATCAAGCTTTTTCAAATGTGGCATGGTTATCTTCGTGTGAACGGTGCATCCGAATATACGCAGATGCCCGAGGTGTGGCTTCTTCCCGGTCCACATTTCATACGGCATACGATCACCAAGGCTTTTGTTGGCAAGCGGTTCAGGAGGTACACCGCATGCCTCACGGCTTCTCCCCATAATCTCCCAGGGATCTTCATACTCTTCATGAGTGATCTCACCATCCCCATCACAGTGTGATTTCTTCTTTCTACCACGCCATTCTGCTATGGAGTGTATGGCACGATCATGTGTCTTTGGATCCCAGCCTCTTCGCATAGCCTGATGAACTCATTGGAGAGGAACTCTCCACCACGATCTGTCCTCACGGTCTTCACTCAGCATCCAATAAAGTTCTCCACCCGCAGCTTCAATTTCCTGAAGGCCTCACAAGCTTGATCCTTCGACTTGAGCACACAGACTCACATCCATCGAGAGTGATCGTCAACTGCAAGCATGAAATAATTGTTACCTCCAATAGTCGATGGTGTGATGGGTCCACAGAGGTTGATATGCAGAAGTTCGAGCAACTCCTTTGCCCAAAATTTTGTCGACGTTGGTAGTGGGTTTCTCGTCTGCTTGGCAGCCAAACATTCCTCACAAAGATTGTTCGTATGCTCGATGGTTGGTACACCGATAGCAATCTTCTTCTTGGTTAGAAACTTCAGGGATTTAAAGTTGACATGCCCTAGCTGTGCATGCCAAAGCCACGCTTCATATGAGATATTTGCAAGTAGACACACAGGCTCACTTGCCTCCAAGATCGTCTTGTACAAACGATTTGAAGACCTCTTGATTCTCATGAGTAACTTGCTGTGGGAGTCATACACCAAAAGATAATCTTTCTCCATGATGATCTTACTCACCCCTTCGGCTAGCTGACCACAACTGATAATATTGTTGCAAAGGTTAGGGATGTAATACACATCCGCAAGAAGGCGCTGCTCACCTCCCTTGAACTAGAGTAGCACCGAGCCTCTACCTTTGATCACGACCGTGGAGCCGTTGCCGAACCTTACATGCCCCTGGACAGTCTCATCCAGGTTGTGGAACTTCATCCGTTGTCCCGACATATGGTTGCTCGCGCCATTGTCGAAGTACCACACGTCGGAGGTCTTGTTCTCCTTGGCTTCTGTTCAGAGATTCGGCTCTGACTTGTCTTCATTCAGCAACATGTGGTCTGAATTTTCAACTAATGTGGACATGAGAAGTGTTGTCTCCTCCTCATCCACGTAGGAAAAATTCGCTTATTCATCCTTTGACTTTGACTTGCACTCTAATGCATAGTGCCCCATCTTGTTGCAGTTGTAGCACCGGATGTGACTCTT
>LTAE01013151.1:0-12938 GCA_001647135.1 Pontederia paniculata
CCAGCAGAGGCTGATGATTTCTGGCGACCATTGCGATGCTCGGCCAGACGGAGCCAATGTTGGAGACCTTTACTGGCGACCTTTTTGGCCGGTTCCTGGGCCATTTGGCTCCAGCGGAACCGGGCTATTTTTGATGGGGAGAGAAGTCAGGTTGAGAACGTTGTATACCACATTTCTTTTCTCCTTCGGGAGTGGGGTTTTGGGTAGGAGGGACCCTCACCCTCTCTTCTCTCTTCTTTTTGCCGCTCGCCACTGGGGAGCGTTCATTGTACATGTTGACCATTTCATAGATATATATATACATGGATGACACCCGCAACTCCGGTTGTCATCCTTTTTCTTCTCAAAAAAAAAAAAGTTCCCATTGCTCCAGACCCAACCATCTTCCTTTGAGCTGACCAGACTAGCTCCACCATTTGCATTTAACGTTATCATCAGGTCCTGCCATTCTCTGATTAGAGAGTTGGGAGATAAAGCAAGGAGCCCAGCATCCCTGACCCAACCCAGAAGGATCTGTTCATATCTCAGCTAATGTCGCCTCCTTCTCCCGTGCAATCATAAAGGGTCAAGGATAGGAGGCGCCAACTTGCCCAACTGCTGCCAATCATCCCTCCAGAAGGAAAACATATTTTCAGACCCCAAGACAGGTTTGAAGTGCATTCTGAACCTTGAGAGATACGCTTAGATTTTTCAGGAAGTTGGACTCCCTGGTTTGTCTCGTCCCATGACATAAGCTGATCAAACTTGGCAGCAACCCCACATTTCGCTCCAATGAACGACCTCCCCACTTGCATAGGAAGGCATCACTGAGATCTCTAAGATCAAGCACACTCAGCCGACCTCCTTCTTTGGTTGACATATGTTAGACCATGCCACTAAATGAAAGCTTCTGTTGTTTATACTTTGCCCCAGCCAGAAGAAATTCCTTCTGATTATGTGCATTCATGTTTCCACCTTCCTGGGAAGCTGGAGAATGGACATTAAATATGTGGGTAATAATGCTGTGCGGACTGAATTGAGGAGGATGATCCTGCCGCTCCGGGAAAGTGTCCGAGCTTCCCATCCTTCTAACTTGTTTTCCATTTTTGTAATAACCTGAGACCAACAGCTTGCTTTGATGTGTCTGTCTGAAAGTGGTAGGCCCGAGGCCACCGTCTGACACGGGACGACAACTCTCTCTCCATGCCACCAAATGTATCCCTGGCCTGTTGGCTCCGCACCCTCGCCAAAAAGCCTACTCTTGGGGGTATCTAGTCGCCACTCCACAAATGCCGGCATTTGTAAGACAAAAATGCAGTATATGGGGAGCGATGAGAGGATGGATCTGAGTAGGACCAGGCGACCGCCTCTCACAATGTCCTCGCACTCCATCCCTGTAGTCTATGTTCCATGCGCTTGATAACCAGTGTCCACCCACGAGACCTTATGTAGCTGTCAGATAGTGGCAGCCCGAATGAATCTGATGGATATTTATAGTCGATTGCTACAAGCAAATTAAAATTATATGCTCATCCTATCTCTCACCAAGCTCTCCACCACAGCTATGATGTTTATATACTCTTTCCTTTCCAAATATGCATCCATTCCATTGTAGCCAAATAGACCACAAAATAGTGAAGGGTGTCAGGCCGTCTTCTCGAAGTATTGACCAGGAACCTCCAACCTTGGTTCCGACCACCTCTGAAAGAATTCTAGAAACTCGCTGCTGATTGAGTGACAATCCCTCGGCAACTCACCCTTTGCCACACTTCTTGAGCCACAAAACAGTAGAAAAAAAGATGGTCAATGTCTTCCTCCAAAGCGTTGCAGATAAATGTACTTGCCCCCGGAGCCCACCTCTGCCTACAACTTCCTGTTGGTAGTCTCTTGTAATATCCGTTGTTGGTAGCCTCTTCCTTCTCAACATACATTGTCCTCTCTAAATAAGCATTCATTTCACTGAAGCCAAATAGCCCACAAAATACCGAAGGGTGTCGTGCCATCTTCTCGAAATATAGACCAGGAACCTTCGACCTTGGCTCCCACCACCTCTGAAAGAATCCCAGAATTTCACTGCTGATTGGATGGAAATCCCTCCGCAACTTGCCCTCTGCCACACTTCTCAAGCCACAAAGCAATATTAAAAAGGATGGTCAATGTCCTCCAATTCATTGCAGAATAACATCATGTACTTGCCCCGGAGCCCACCTCTGCCTATAAATTCTTGTCTGTAGCATCTTTCTTCTAATATCCATACAAAGATTTTAATTCGTTGTGGCAGTTGTAGCTTTCAAATCATATTGCAGTCAATATGCAGAACCTCATCCTCCAGCTAATAGTCCTTGATCAACAATTTATATACCTCTCGAGAAGAAAACTGCACCACCATGTGTCATTGCGTGAGGGAACCAGAGCCTTGTCTTCCAAGAAACCCATTAGCGAGATGAAATCATCAATTCGCTGATCTGAAAGATTTGTCTAAAAATTGGGTGTCCAGACTCCATTTGCCATTAAACTGCCTTGCCAACAATCTGCCACCAGAGTATGTTTATCAACAGCCATTGCATAAAGCCTTGGATATAATGTCTGCACTTGAGTACCAAGGGTCTTCCCAGAACTTGAAACCATCTCCCGATCCCGGTGAAGCTATAAGGTACTGTCACACCTTTAGCATTATTGACACTTCACCCTTCCAAAAAGTGGAGGCCCTGTGTACAGATACTGCATGCACATTATGCTCCTAGTATAGATACTACATGCGCATTATGTGGCACGGCGCCAGAGGACATCACCAATCTCTTTTCGAGTGCCCCATAGCTATCGACGTATGGCAACGGGTATAGTGCGGGAAGGTGGACCCATTCGGCATAATTTCCTTTTGGCACTCGATACAAACTCTTGGAGCTCATGGTGATACGAGATGGAGGCGGCCTATGATGATAGCCATGGCGGTTTTGTGGGCCATATGTCTACAACGGAACCGTACCATCTTTCAGGGGGAGAGGTGCTACATAGAGAATATTGTACACCAAATAGGCTTTTAGATGAGTGAGTGGGTGGTCCCCTAGGTTTTTGTCATCCAAGCCCACCAAGTGGGGCAGTTTTTGTACTTTCTTCCTTCGTCACTTGTACATTTCAAGTTCTATATCTTACTAATACAACAAGGATGACTATCCAGCTCGTGTAGTCATCCTTTCTTTCCTAAAAAAAAATTACTGTATTCTACTGTATCTTTTGTTTGCCTTCTCATTACTCTATTTCAATAACTTAATATATTACCTTTGGTCCACCAATGGTGAGATCATCAATAGCATCCCTCATCATGTTGCCCATAAATCTTTCATCAATATGTTCAAGTCCAATTAACATCTTACTTTGGACCACATTACTTTCTCTATTTATCTCGTCTTGCATTATTTAAACAATACAATCTTTAATGAGCCTTTACCAATCGTAAAGGTCGTTGGCTTTGATCCCGATGCCATTAAGGCTAGCTAAGCTTGGGTCCCTTTTTGACTCAATAAGATACATAAACACTAGTTCCCGAAGGAATCCTCAGTCCCCGAAGGAATTGGTCTAGTCCTCGAAGGAACCCTCAGCCCCCGAAGGAACTGGTTTAGTCCCTGAAGGAGCCTTCATCCCCCGAAGGAACTGGTCATTAACAATTCATTGGGAACCAACTCTTATCCTTCACAGATAAATTCAAGCACATGTGGAGTTCATTTTAAAGCCTAATTAAACATGGAACATAATCTCCCTTTTCTATAATAGGACTCATACAACCATCATTAAAGCAATAGAATAAATCAAATCATAGAAACATAACCAAATATCCTATCTATCAATCTGTAGGGGGAACATGACCCACGTTTGTTTTGAACACGGCCCGTTTCTCCCGGTTTCAAGCGAACTGTCAACTAGTGTCAGGACATGGCCCGCATCGTTAAACAACACGGTTCGTTTTCAGTGCTGTAGGTATGCAGTATCAGACATGACCTGTGTCATAGGGGGACACGATCCATGTCTCTGGGTGGTGTAGGTGTCGTTCATGATCCGAGGAACACGGTCCGCATCTAGTGCGACGCGGTCCATTTTCCCCTTGTCCTAGTGTCGTTCACGGAGAACACGATCCTTGGCATGGAGACGTGGTCGTTCGTAACGTCAAACACGGACCGTGTTGTGAAGGAGGAGGTCCGTGTTCGGTTCTCGTGTAATGTTCATCTATCATACACATAAAAACCCTAAGATTGATCCTCCTTACTTACACACCTTGATTTCGTTGGTTGACCCTATTCTTCTAGTTCTTCCCCATGTAGCAGATCTTCCTTTAGCCCTCCGGGAGAGAGAAAGAGAGAGAAAGAAATCTGATGACCTGAGCTTGGGAGAGAAATAATGAGGCTCTCCCCTCTCTTAATGGGTTTCCGAGGTGTAATTGGGGTCCAACTCAACTTAATCTCTCTTATTTTATTATGTCTCGGAATCCAATATAATTATTTATCTTCAAGTTGGACGTTTCCAAAGAGCACAACACGACCCGTGTTGACACAGCGGGGTTGCGGAAGATGAGCGTAGATGGGTGATGATGGTGATGGGGCGAGGCAAACGACGAACAAACAATCCCGAAATCCACCGAGAACTTTGTGGACTCCACCAACAATGTCAATCTACAAGTCGTATGCTTCAATTTAATAAGAAAGATAATTACTCTGGAATCCACCAGAGTCACTCTGAAATCCACCAGAGTTCTTCGGAATCCACCGAAGGCATCGTGAATCCACACGAAGTTCAATTTGAAAAATATTCAAAATATGATTTTATTCATATCAAAAGAACTCTTATATAGAGTCTTACAGATAAAATTTGATCTTAACAAAAAGATCTAAAATAACTAACAAATCCTCCTAAGTAACAAAGGAAAAAAAACAAGATAACTATAACAATAATCCTAACTAATAAAATATTCAAAACTAATAACATTTGGTGCTACATCACGTGTTCACACTGAACACGGCCCGTGTTGAGGTGACGCAGCTAGGAAGCATCACGGCCCGTGTCCGAAACAGACATGGTTTGTGTTGAGCTTTATTTTCTGGTTTTTATTGAAGTATGCAACACAGCCCGTCTTCGGAAGGAACACGACCCATGTTTGGCCTTTTCCTGACTATTTTAATATTTTGTATTTTCAGGGTATTACACGCCATCACCCAATCTTCTTACATTCCACGTGATCACTGTCGGCTAGATACTAGTTGAACAGTGCCATTGATCTTGTGCAGACTCCCAATGGCTCCTGCACCTTCAGATTGTTTTTACTTGGTGTTCTTTTAACCTTTATCACATTGGCGATCAATTCCATCTCCTGCCCTCTAACAACTGTTTGGGCATGGATTTAGCCCTCATCCTCTATTAGGTGGTTTGTCATCTTGAAGGCAGCTAAGTGTGACACTATTGTCTCCGCTGATGACTTGCAGTCTGGTGATGTTGTCTCCCTCTCCGATGTCGACTCATGAGCAGCATTTGATGTCTCTGGTATTCCGTATAATTGTGCCGTTGTCACTACAGTCGATGACGGAGAAAGCCGGTGACATACACCCGGAACCTTGCTGCCTTGCTGACCCCCCATCATCTTCTCGAACTCCGTTCTCAGCGGATGGCGACACCGGACCAGCAGAAAACACGCCACTGACGAGCACGCTGGACAAAACGAGGAGCGGCACCGAACCTCCCTCAAATAGGGCCCCAGGCAGCCCCAAGACAACGCCGATAGAGGGCGAATTCCACACTGACCCCCGCCAGTCATGGGGGATCCATTACACGACTAGGCGGCGCCCGAGATTGCAATCGTAGTGGTGGCCACAGACTTTCGAGACCGCAAGACTACCGGTTCATGTAGGAGGACAGGTCCAATGGGAGCACGCAGGAGCTCCAAGGCCTCGAGAACAAAACCAGTTTCCCAATGAAGGTTCTCTCTTGGATTGTTCGCGGTCTCGGTGAAGCCGACAAACATCGCTCGCTTGGTCGATATTTGAGTTCATGGGCCCCAGACTTGGTTCTCCTCTAGGAAACGAAGCTCACCGAATGTGATGACCGCACATGGGGCTAGATTGGCGGGACACGGCTATTCGGTCACGTCACTCTTGGATCTGTAGGACAGTCCGGGGGATGCATTATTGGATGGCATTCTGACACCTTTGACGCAATTATCTCGTGGAGTGAGAGATTCTCCATCTCAGTTCACTTTCGACGACGATCAGATAGTCAAGAGTATCTGGTCTCTTGTTTCTATGGCTCACTCATAGTGGTGCTAAGAGAAACCCTATGGGAGGAGTTACGCACCGTCCGCTTACACCTACCTGTGACGCGGTGGTTGATCGGCAGATACTTCAATGTCGCCCTTGACATTGATGATCGTCCCAGCCAGCTGCGTAGTAGAGGTGTCGGAGCAGAGGACTTTCGAGACTTTATCGAGGCTTAGCCGTTGGTGGACTTTCCGTCGACCAACTACATATTCACATGGAGGAGCACAGCATCATCATCAGCCCGCTCGAGACTTGATCGCTTCCTCGGCTCCCTCGAACTAGCTGAAGCGCATCAGCTGGCGGATGTAGTGGTCATGGAGCGACCATTTTCAGACCACACCCCATCATGTGGCGTTCCAACGAAGGGCATTCATGCCGTTCTTGTTTCCGGTTCGTGCGCTCATGGCTCCTCGAGGAGGGTATGCGGGAGAGGATAGGCCAGCCAGTGGTCCGCTACATCGCCATCGGATACGGGAGCACGTACACTTCCTGTACACCTAGCGGCCCTCCAGGCATTCCTCAGGAAATACCACAGATAGATTCGCGAGGATAGGGACAGGCGACGTTCCGAGGCCTTGTCGGCGATCTCCTGCCTAGACCAGGTCAAGGACACTCGAGACCTTACCACCAAGGAGGCTGGGAGAGGAGGCATCACCAGACGGTCATCTAGACAGAGGACAGGAAGGTGGAGATTCAGTGGAGGCAATGCTCACGTCAGACATGGCTTCAGGAGGACGACGTCAACACCAGATTCTTCCACCTTTTCGCGAGCAACCGACGCAGGGCAAACCAGATTGATCATATCGGGATCCAAGGGTGACCATTACTGGCCATGTGCAGATTGGAGTAGCCATCGCGGCACACTTCAGAGCTGCCATGAGGCCCCCCCCCACCACCGAGATGGTGATGGTCCACTCGAGACCTTCCTCGTTTATCTGACGATCACATCTTGTCTTTATCGCAGGATATTGAGGAGGTTGGCCAGACGCTACGTGACCTTAACAACGAGGGTGCACCTGGCCCTGATGGCTTTCCAGTCTTTTTTTACAGGGAGTTCTGGTCCACCTTGAGGGCTGATGTCATGGCAGTCATCCAGGAGTTCACCAGGGGAACCAGGGATTCGAGCGCCTGAACCGGTTCCTGCTGTTCATGGTGCCTAAGCGCTCAGTAGCCGAGGAGATTGGAGACTTTCGATCGATTGCCCTGTCCAATGCCATTTATCTTATCGTGGCTAGGACCCTGGCAAATCGACTCAGAGATGTGCTTGATGACCTCATTCACCATTGCATCGGAGATCATTGCAGCGTGACGGCACACAGGGATACGAGGCTTCCTCTGGAAGGTTGACTACTCGAAAGCCTATGATTCGGTCCGATGGTCTTTCTTGTGGCATTCTATGCAAATACGCGGTTTCCCATCGACCTGGATCTCTTGGGTGAAGAGATGCATCTCCACGGCCTCCTTCTTAGTCCTCGTCAACGGCCAACCGGCACGAGGGTGGATCCAGCCACAGCGCGGGGTCCGATAAGGTTGCCCCTTGGCACCCATGCTTTTCGTGTTGGCTACTGATGCCCTCGTCTGGTGCTCCTACTCTGCATGTCGTCAGGCATTATGAGAGGATTCACTACAGGGCACGATGGTAATGAATCTTCGTGCCCCTGACTCTCTCCGACAGGGGCGTCGTTGGTTGAGGGTGGTGGGGTTCTGGAGTCAGGGTTGGTGGGTTGGGTTCTGGTAGTATATTGGCTTTGTCTTCAGATTGGCTGAGGTCGACGGTGTCAGGAGCTATGATGGCAGATTCGTGAGGGGTGGTCTGGGACGAGGGTGGGTCGATGGGAGTGGGTGGTGGAACTGGTCGCAGTTGGTTATATCTGGGTGAGGTGGGTTCGGCGGAGCTGGGAAATGAGGTGTGTTTAGATTGATGGGGTGAGGTGGTTTCGGCGGAGCTGGGAAGTGAGGTGTGTTTAGATTGATGGGGTGAGGTGTGATCAGATTCAGGAGGGGTCGGCTTTGGGCTCGGGGTGGGAGGTGGTCCAATGCGTCAGTGTGTGGGTCAGGTTAGTGTGATTGATGAGGACTGGTGGGGGGACAACAGTTGTCTTCCTGCTCAAACAGTGCCCCATGGATACGTCATCTGCTGCCAGCCGGCTCTGATGTTGCCTGTCGTGGCAGTTGCAGGAGGTGCCGACGTACCCAGCAACGACGTCCGACCAACGGCGACAAGATGACTCAAACTGCTCCTGAACACCCACAAGAAAATTCTCTGCACCAGCAGGAAGAGTTATTGAAGCTGGTGGTTGATATCCAAGGAAAGCAGCGACTGTTGCCTCGATAAGAGAGATGTCCGGTGATCCAATGGATGGTATCGACATTGTTAGCAACTCGCCGAAGGTCCAAGTGATTGCATGAACAGTCTCTGCTGCCATGAGACGAAGGGGAACACCCTGTAATGCAAATTTGCCAGCTATTAGTGGCAGCACTGGCGCTGCACCATCTGCTGGTTCCCAGGGGCGCCACTATAATGTGCCATCCGGGGGAATGGGAAAAGAGGCCGCCAGGAGGACTTCCCGCGGCTGTGGTGTGCTCGGAAGTAGCAAACACATCCGCTGAGAGACTCTGGATAGGTGGAAGGGGGAACTGGCACCCAAAATGGAGAGCAGCGTTGAACGGACGAATGCCAAGTCATCTTGTGACGCCACTCCTACCAGGCATGTTCAGAGTAAATCAGAGCTCCTCTGCGGTGTCGCCGTCCAGGGGAGTAGTACAACATGATGGCTGGCAGCAGCACCATGATCAATGACCTCTTGTGTAGTTGCCTTTTTAATCTGTGGTGCGATGTGCGGCCTCTGCAGCTTCTCAGGCGTGTTTACTGCTTTCCCGAACTGATTCCTCACTTGCTTCGGGACAGAGCATGCCGCTTGGTGATGACCCGTCTGTCCGCATCTCATGCAGCAAAGAGGTCCTGTGCAGAATCTGGCGAAATGACCACGGCGAAGGCATTTGAAGCAGAGGATTGGCTGGTGCTGACGCCTCGCTCGCTGGCAACGCCTGGACTGAATCTGCCACTCTCCTTCGCCTGAATCGGAACGCGGGGAGGACATCTTGGAGGGAAGAACTGGAGGAAGGGGGTGATGTCCAGTCCGGAGGCGTCCTTGATCAGCAATCGTTCCGCCGTCGACCGGAATCGAGCGAGTGTGGGAGAGGGAGCGGAGGCGTGCTCATCATCTCCCGCGGCACGCTGCTCGACAACGGACGGCGCGGTGACCTTAGGCTAGGCTAAGGATCAGCCCTCGTACCCGGAGAGAGATTGTCCGCCCGTCGAGAGCTATCGAGAGAGAGAGAGAAGTGGGAGAAGGTGTGATGTCCGTCGAGAGAAAAGAAAGAAAAAGAGAAGGGGGAGCATGCGCTGGGGGAGGATGGGAGAGGATTGGGGGAAAGAGGCGGTGGCGCCGACGGGATGGAGTTCTTGGCGACATTAGGGTTCCCAGCGTGTTCGTACCAGACGGCGCAGGCGCTGGCGACGCTAGGGCATCGCAAAAGACGTCACAACCTTTTTTCTCTCTTCTAAGAATGTTTTTCTTGTAGATAGGAACTTAATACTTATGTACTCGATTTGTCATATTATTATTGCATAAGATGAGTGTTCAATGTTGAAGATTTACACCCATTCCGTGATCTCTTTGAGCTTTCTCTCATCCATAGGCTTCTTTTAATGATTGCTCCGAGTCTGCTAATTCAAAAGATTTCAGAGTTCTCACCTCAACATTGTTAGCATCTCTTTGTTTGTTGGGTTGATCATCCACCTACTGCACTTGTTTGGATTTGTGAAGTTGATTTTCATCATCTTGATGTTGTTCTCCATCATCTACACCATCTTGCAACTCCCTGATGTTGAGTTTTTCTTAGTCGGGGGAATTGATGTAGAATAAGATAGACTAATAGGCCTTATACCCTAATCATTAGCCTTTAGTTATGGGCTTTGTGACTTTAGTTTAATTATAAGAGCTGGGGGAGTAGCCTTCATTGGATTGCCACAAGAGGGGGTATGATCCGAGAAAGGCCTCTCCATAGCCTTGACGTCTGCCATCTGATAGGTCTATGCGAGTGCCAAGGAAACGGTCAAGTTGCGAGTGAGCTGATGATGACGCTGAGCTCCTCCAACGTTGCTGCTGCTTAGGAAGATGTGCATAAGATCTCCTTCTACTCGACTGAATTACAATTTGTTATGATTATTGAGATCATCTCAATATGGTGGGTACTTGCTCAAACTTGGTGGGAAAGATAAGTCACAGTTGGATTTCCAGCTTAGTATCAGGTCATTTAACCTTTGCATACATATATATATATATATATATATATATATATATTTCTTGAGCTTTGAGTTCAAGTTGTTTATTTTTTTTNCACAGTTGGATTTCCAGCTTAGTATCAGGTCATTTAACCTTTGCATACATATATATATATATATATATATATATATATAGGTTTCTTGAGCTTTGAGTTCAAGTTGTTTATTTTTTTTTACGCTCATGGTTGATGACCCGCCAGTGTCCAGGGTTATTAACACCTGATTAATGATGTTAAGCAGAAGCGAAAGGTTAAACATTGGCCAAATTTGTGACTCCACGAGAGTTCTTTGTTTATGTTTCAAAGAGAAGTGGTGTTACTTCTCTAAGTTACCTTTTGGGTGGATGCAACTATGTCGACAACATCATGGTGAAAGTGATTAAAGATCAGACTTCTGTTGGATGAGAGTTTTTGGATTACTAACAATCTGGTTAATCATCCCTTTTCCCCTAAAAAACCAATAAGCTAATGCCAGATAGAAACGTAAGAACATAGGGAATCTTATTAAAATGCTAAATCTTCATTTTATCAGTTAATGTATATTTTCAATTGTGGACTTCTCATATGCCCTTTTTATTTGTTTCTCAGGGAACATGCTCTATATTGAAATACTTCCAAGGCACTGGATCCTCTTCTTGTGCTGCTACAAATGATCAGATTCCGCCATCCTTAATTTCTGGTATGTTGTCCCTGAAACATTCTCAACGATGCATATTGCATAATTATCATCCAGTGATTTATTCCTGATTTGCGTTTTATGTACTAGAGAGTGGTTCAGGAGCAAATCAAATGGAACAAAGTGGGTTTCCTAAATTTTATAATGAAACTAGTAATCACGACCAATCACAAAATCGGCATCAGGCGTGGGCTCTTGATGTTGAAGACATTGATCTTTCAGTTGTAGATGAGTTGCCTGAGGAAATTCAGAGAGAAGTTAGAGGCTGGTTCCATCTTTCCAAGCGTGCAAATTCATCCAGAAAACGTTCCAGCATTATTAATTATTTTTCACCAGTTAAAATGTAGCGAGAGACCATGTTATTTGTGGATGCTCCATAAGCTAATTTAGGAAGTCTGATCTAGTATAACAGATTCCATGTAGAATGATGATTTGTGTCCAACCCCAGGTTAGATGAAGTAATATTTGCAGCTCCTATCTGACCAGGAAATTATGAAAATCTGCGACAGATACTGTGATCATGATCTGAGCTCTTCCTCACTAGACAACCAACCAAGCTTCCGAGGATCCTTAGTCATATTCTACTGTTAATATGATCCTTATCCAATTCTACTGTTAATATTGTAAGATTATAGTATGATTGGCATGCCATCTTTCTTTGATGTGTTCTCATTATGTTATTATTTTCGTTTTTACACCAAGTCCATTTTGGTTATAGAGTAATTCTATAATCACTCAGTTTTTTAAATGTTTTTTTTTTATTTTGTTGCGGTCATGTTTTTTTTTGTTTTGCCTGCTGGCCATTGATGTTCAATGCCACTGATTAATCTTCAGAGGTGTAGAACGTTAAAGATAAACTCCTTTCCAAATAATGTTTTTGAGTTTGAATTCGTGATTACTAATTTGAATCCTTAAATCATAGTTCTTTCTTCAATCTTGCTGCATCTCCTTGTTGGTGACGATTGGATTTCCCCACATTTTGTTGTGTTCTTAAGTCATTGAATATTTGAAGTCTAGTTTATGTAGTGAACCAATTTGTTAAAATTACCGTCGTTTTTCATTAACACCTATCCGTCATTGATATCCGATTCGGATCCGCTGACTTATTCTTGGTGCCAACAATTAAGAAGATTTTGCTCTAGAATTATCCTTTTAGTAGTTTTTAACATATACATTATTTTTGTTTTTCCCATCTTTTCTCCTACAGTTCCATCATTTAATTACAATACTCACGTTCCATGTCATTAAAGTTAATTTATTGTTGGATTCATATAATTTCATTTAATAAATTTAATAGAAAATATTTATTGGATCAATTTTTTTAATTAAAAAGTTTCTATTATTTTACCTTCACAATTTGAATGCAATTTTATTTACCAAGTAATTACAACCTAAATGGTTAGTGCCAATTCTTATTAATCAAAGACTTAAATTTGAATTAAATATTATATCAATCAATGTTATATATATACTACAACTTCGTTCAATGCATCTTTTACCATTTAGAAATTCATTTTATTTCTAAATGATTATTGCCTACCTAAATATATTTTACAGAAAATATTTGTCGCATCCATCTTTTGAATATATATATATACATATATATATATATATATATATATATATATATATATATA